>PVKA01028550.1:0-29263 GCA_004027165.1 Ctenomys sociabilis
ATATAATTCAGCTACATAAATACCTGTAAATATAATATCATGTATGCACCTTGTACAATACCAAAACATTATGAAAACAGTTTGCAATGTATTATTTCATCGACTCTGTATGGTTATGGTGTTTTGAAACTGTCTGATTGACATTTGTATTTCAATAAAATAAAAATAAATGGAAAAATAAAAAAAAAAAAAAAAAAAAAAAAAAAAAAAAAAAAAAAAAAAAAAAAAAAAAAAAAAAAAAAAAAAAAAAAAAAAGAACAACAAAACATTAATATGAAGAAGTATAGGGTACAAATGTGTAATGGGAAAATGAACCAGAGCTACCGAAAATTTCCTTTTAAGTGACATAAACTGAGATATTAGTGTTCTAAAAGAAAGAGTGAGTAAAATAAGATCAAATATGGAGCATTGGAATGGAAGAAAGGAGCACCCCAGACAGAGGAGGAAACATGTAGAAGAACAAGTTATGGTCCATTTGAGGAAGCAAAACCCAAACGCCAGTCTATCTAAAGTATATAGGGCAATTTATTATCCACAATTTGAATCAGCAGCAGGTGCCAGGTTGTGTTTATGCAGGTGCACTCCATCTAGTATTTGGGACTTTATTTCATAAAAGTCATAAAAAGGAACAACAGGACCAGATGTGAATTTTAAATATTCACTCTGGATTCTCTGAATAAAATTTATGGGAGGGGGAAAGAGAGACTGTAAAGACGGCCTGGTATTTCAGATACCAGGCAATGGGGAAAGCAATAAGGACAGCTAGAGTGGATGGGGATGAGACATTTTTATGCATATGAATCCAAAGGCTTAGTGATTAAATAGATTTTAGGGACCAAAGATAAAATAATCATGATGTAAAGGAATTGAGCAGTTGGTGGTATTTTTGTTATTAATGATGGATCATTGCACTTAAACTTACCAAGGGTATTTCCTAGGATACTCATATAAATTCAGAGCAGAAAAATCTTAAAATTGGCCATTTTATGACATTAAAGATTTTACTTTTTGTGCTGGTGAGATAGCTCAGTGAACCAAAGCACCTGCTTAGGCATGCTTAGGCATGCCTTCCATTCTGATGGCCCATATTTAATGTTATTTTACTCACCTTTTCTTTTAGAACACTAGTATCTCAGTTCATATCACTTAAAAGGAAGTTTTGGCATCTTTTGGCATTTGCTTAAGCCAGCACAGGCCCTGTGGTGTGATCCCTGGCACACGCGCCATGCCAGCCCTGCCCCCAGGGCCGGCTGAGGTAGTCGCAGAATCCTGGCATAGCGGAGCATGCCTCTATCCCCAGCGCTGGGGAAGATGAAAGCAGGAGGATCACCACAAGTCTAAGCTGGCCAGTGAGACCCTGTAACAATCAAACACATGAAGAAGAATTACTTTTTTCATTTATTTTTATTCTTATATTACTGCATGTATTCATTATCTGTATTAGTGCTTTCCTAGAGAAACAGATATAACCCAGGATATACAAATATCTGAGAAATTACAAAATTGGCTTACGTTGGTCAGCCACAGAGCTGGAGGAGACCTGGGCACTGGAGATTTCACTCCAAGGGCATTTTAAGAGTTAATCTACTGTAATCTAAGTAATATCAAGCACAGCCTGAAACAAAGTAAGCTGAGAACGCACCTGCATTTAGAAATATTAAAAATTTGAAATAAATGTTTTATTTAAAATCAGTTCCTAGGAATACATTTATACAGACTTTGGAAAGTAATATTTAGCATGGACAGTAAAATATATGCAGCCTACATGAGTTGGACACAATAAATTAGTGAAATACTTAAAAATTTGTAAGATATCACAAAATATGATGAATGCTTCACTCTAAATACATTTGTTATAGTAAGATGCTGTCATAAAAATACTCAAAATACTATTCATAGCTTCAAACATATATATCTCACCATTCTTGTCACTTTCTGGAGCAGTCTGGAAATTCCCTTTGTATTTTTAGTTGGCTTATCTTGGCTGCCTCAATGTCCTGAATTTTTCAAAATGTTTGTGTTTAGGTTATTTTGATTTGTGGAAGAGCCAGGTGTCCGTGCCAGATCTCATGTATGAGACTGACAGTGACACATGTTTTTACAAACCTGACTATCCATGATGACAATGAGTTTCTGATCTTGTAAGGACACTCATGAGAGGCCCAAAACTGCTTTAGAAAATGAGAAGGATGATGAGATAAGTAGCCTCAAAGAAAGGGACGGTATTTTATGGCAGAAATAACAGCAATATGTCTTTTATTGATATGGATTTTTTTTAAAAAAGCATTCACTATATTTTATGATCACTATCCAGTAGTATGGGGTAGGTCCAGGAAGGGACTTAAACAGTGTATCTCATAAGGACTAGTCATAAGAGCTACTACTATCTCATAACAACTACTAGGTAATGGGACTTTAATGGCATACATTTCTTTAATTTATTCTCAGAATGCCCACATTATTTCTTTCATGATCCATCTCAGTTTAACTAATGTGAAGGCTTGACATCCTGCAATGTGTAAAAGTTACAACATTCAGCATTGCATCTTTTGGCTAAATACTTCGCAGAACTTCCTGCACATTGTTTGGAGTTGATTCTGGCATCCTTTTATCAGGTTCCTGGAACCCTGCAAACTGTCAAGCGTAAAGTGTAATATTTGGTCTACCCTTTTCAGATGGTGCTTTAAATGAACATATATCATCTGTGGCAGTAGCAACAAATGTTCAAGAACGGCTTTCTCCCTTTTTTCTCAGTAGTTAGGGGGTTTCCAGAGAATGTAAACTGCAAGATTTTTTTTTATCTGCCTTAATATGATACATCAAAATGATTTTCCAGTTTATTAATGTTGAAAGTATATATGATTTGAATTTTTATTAATGCTTTCCTGTCTTATTTCATGCTGTTGTGTGAGCATTCTTAATATTGTTTTTCTCATTCCAAGCACACATCTTAAAACTTTGTAAATAAGTCAGTTCTACTTCATAATTCATCTCAGCAAGAATTTCCTTCATATATATACTTCAGGAAGGGGCTATTATTTCTAAATATCAGTTTCCTGTGCTCTGCATTATTCTTGAATGTCAGGTCAGAATTGCCAACTTTATGATTTAATTATTTGGTCCATGATGTCAGCCACTTATTATAAATAATGAACAGTACTTCCTTTCATCTAGAGCAAATGTTGTTCATATGGAAATTGGCCAATTTGGAATTTAGCAAGAAGGGAAGGAAGATAATTTATTAGATTTCTTCTGACTTCTCATGTTCAGTATTATGCATGCATACTATTAATTCTATCTGCTGTAAGTCAGTAAGATTGAAGTTTTAGGTTAAACTTGGTTTGCTGTCTTTTTTGAAATTTCTTAGTTGTGACAATATATCACCATTAACATTTCTCTGCGCTAAAGTATTTATAAAAACAATTGCTTTGAAACAGTTTGCTGTTAACTATGTACCCTGTGTTATTTTAACAAAATGATATATGGAGTAAAAAGCTCTGTATTTGTACATTTTTGACCTGCTGTGTCAAACTACCAGAAAACAAGACCAACACTGAATTTCTAAATGTTTTTTTTCAAAGAAAATGATGAGAGATACAAGCCTCTGCCACTGGAGAATGACAGCATGGAGGAAAAAAGTGCACAAGAGAAAAGTAGTGATAACTAGGCCAGGGGACTGACCTTGCATTGCTTACAGCAAGAATGGAGCAAACGGCACAGAAGAGAGGTGGCAGGACCTCAAAATGGAATGAATTCACAAATCACGGTGTATGTTGGCTGGCCTGGAGTGCAGAATCAGTTCTCCCCAGGGTTCTGCTCACAATCTGACGTGGATCGCATTTCCCCTAAGGAAAGCACTGAACCTTTCCACCGAATTTGACTAGTTTCTCATCCAACAGTGTGGAACCAGAAGCATGGAAAGTAGCGAGTTCCTGAACCACCATATAATGCTGGCTTCACGGCAAGCATTTCTCACAGACACTGAAGCAATGGAGATGTACATCATATGATCACTAGAGCTTTCATAACAAATTGATCATACTAAGGTACCTGGCTTGATATGTATCACCGTAACAGGGTTTTAGGACTCACAGCTGGTATAGGAAGGTTCAGTAACAGGAGTTATTTATTAAATATCTGGTAACAGGGATCTGGGTTGAGGCATTGGCAGAGTCAAATTTAATTTAACTTAATTAAAGCAGTCACTGGGGATATGTTTTTTGGTCTGTTTAAAAGTGTACTCTTACTGTGAATGAATATTGCTTGCATATATTCGAGTGATATAGAGAGGTTGAAAATGGTCCCCTGTAATCAGAAATTTATGTGTTAGAGAATATAATGCCAATGCTTATAATATATGATGCACTGAGAGACTCCCAGATATTGAGGTAGGTTCTTTTTGAAAAGGGATGTGAAATGGAGCCTTTGCTTCCTCCAATAGAGATGAGCAAGTAAGACGTCTCGGAATATATTCTGTTTTATAAAGTAACAGAGCAACAAAAATCATTGTCACAAACTGTCTTCTCATTGAACCTGTAATTCTAGGAATGGATCATTAGTAGTTTAAGATTGTTGTAATTTCAAACAATAAAGTTCAATGAATCTATAACTGGAAAGATTTATTGCATTATTTCAGTATTTGGTTCCAATCAAATAAATTTTCTTTTTTCATGTAGGGCAGGGTCTACAGGGTCAACTAAGTCTCACTGTGTAGATTGGACTCATAGTGATTCTCCTGTTTACAGCCTCCCAAGTGCTGGGATTACAGTTATGCACCACCACAGCCAATCTCAACTGCCATCTCACTGCGCATGGCAGGCCTAGGGATTGAAATCCCAGGCCCTGAGTCTACCTAAGCAGGTGCTTTGATCTGCTGAGCTATTTGGCCAGCCCTCCAATCAAATAATTTAATCACTGTACTCAAAAGTCTCTTGCGTTAGTCATGCATAGTGGTGCACACCTGTAATCCTAGCATTCAGGAGGCTGAGGCAGGAGGATGAACATGAGTTCAGGACCATCCTGGACTACATAATGAGTTCAAGAGCAATCTGGACTATACAATGAGACCTTGAAAAAAACTGGGAAAATAAAGGCTCTTGCTTTTACTATACATAATAAACGTTCCACTTTCACTTACAAATACATTTTCTTTATAAATACAGTCTTCAAATTAATGTGCAAGCACTTCTTGTGACCTACTTGTCTATCAATATTTTGCCTGCCATAGACCATTGCTGTAAAAAACGTGCCTGCCAAAAGGGCTGGAATGGGGCACCCTTTTTCAATGTGTGATCCGTAGCAGTGATTGTATCAACCAGGGTGAGTCTATGAGCAGACTCTACAAATACTCTCTCTCATCCCTTATTTTTAATTTAAAAAGATATTAGCACTAGGCAGTTTTTAGTAAGATGAGTTAGAACATGGATGAGAGTGAGAACACTAGACAGGCGTGGTGGCGCATGCCTGTAATCCCAGCTTTCTGGAGGCTGAAGCAGGAGGATTATTGTGAGATTGAGACCAGCCTGAGCTACAAAGTGAGCTTAAGGCCAGCCTGAACTGCATAGTGAGGCCCTGTCTCAAAAAGACAAAAAATAAAATAGAGTGAGAACACTGTGCAGCTCAGGTGTATACAAGGTCAAGGTATAAGGAATGGGGAAACCTTGCCTAAGCTGCCAATGACTGCATAATTAGGTAGAAATGTAAGAGATCTGCACACAGTGAGATTCTGAGAACCTCAGAAGATAGGAAATGTTCAACACACACCTTCCTGGTTTTTTATTTTAAAGTAACAGAACCTAGCTTTATCATCTTCTATGATTCCTCCCATTTTAATGTATAAGCCTAATCACACTAGGTTTCTTTGACCAAAGTAAGTTTGACTGGAAAAAGCAAGAAACAGATTCAGATTATACATATATTATATGTGAAAAGAAAACCACTTCTCAGCTTTATAGCAGAAGTCTATGAAAGAAAGCATGGAATCAGGCAAAAATTTCTCTTACTGTAAGTCTTTTGCACAAAGCATATGCCTTATTTATACACTTATCCTTTTTTGTGGTGTAGTTTTGGACTTGAGATTTTCTTGAGAAGTGGGGATTTTCCCTTGCTCAATTAGAGTAAAAATAAAAGAAATTCATGGGCAAGGTACCGTAATATCGCTGAGAATTCAAGGTCTGAGGTTAATATAGTAAACATAGAAACAAATCACTAGAAAAATCTAGGACAAGTTTTCTCTTTCCTGTCCACTTTCACTGTTCACACTGCTCCTCCCTGCCATTTTTCATTCTGCCTTATTTACACAACTACTTTATGTTTCTATTAGGTACTTTTCTGTATTTGTTAGCTGCAGGTAAAAATATGACAAGCCACAGATTTTTGATTTATCCATTTGCTAATGTACCTATATTAAAAGGGAAGAACTATTGTTAGTTCAAGAAAAAAAGAGAAGATTCTGAAAAAACAGGTGTTTAATTCAAATACAGGACTGGTGTATCTGTACATCATTCATATGTCCTTTTACACTAAAACCAGGTCACTTCAAATACTTCTCTACTTTATGATTAATTTGTAGAATACTGTACATTCTATATGCATGTAATTTCAACATTTTTTGCATATGCTGTTCTCCTAAGGTAGATACTCTATTTATCTTATTCTTAGTCTCTATGTCTCTCCTTTTTTCTCTTTAGTACAGGGAGTGAAACCCATGGGAACTCTATCATTGAGCTACATCCCTATGCCTTAATTTTTTTTTTTCCATTTTTAACTCTTGAAACAGAGTCTTGCTAAGTGGACTATGCATGACCCAAATGTGTGAGCCTCCTGCCTCAGCCTCTTTAAAACCTACAATTTGGGCCAGGTGCCACCACATCCAGCTCATTTTTCTATCATTTGTATTAATGTAGAAGCCACTTAATACCTTAAAAAACCCTAATGAACAATTTAGTGCAAAAAAGAATTAAAGATCTGGTTCACATAATCTCATCCTACTTCTTTGCTTGTTTCGGGAAGTGAGTCTCTCCCTTTGAAGAACGCTCTGGGAACCCTATCTCATGCCAAGGACTATTTCATTAATGAGAAAAAAAATCTTTTGCCTGACTAGATTTTATTATTACTAGGCATGTCTTCAGGCTTTTTATTTATTTATTTTTTTTTTAGTGCTCTACCTACCTATTAAGAAAACATACTATACTTCACATTTTGGTTTTTTGCCTGATGCCTAACATTATTCTCAGGGTTGTATAAATTGTTCTTTCCTTTGCAATTCTAAGTATGTATTTAAAGTTAATGAACTTCATTGAATAAAAGAATATATCAATCAATACATGGAAGAGTTCAGATTAATTATGCTTGTGAAAACACACTATAATAATTCTAACTCTAATTCTGGATAGTTATACTGAGGTTTGGGTCTTTAAAAATTATTTTAGGATATAGTCTCAACAGTTTAATTTCTTTCCTATGCATTCTCTTCCACAATACCCAGTTGTTTTATTTTATTTATTTGGTTGTTACAGGGTCTCACTACGCAGCTTGGACTCAGGGTGATCTTCCTGCTTTCAGCCTCCCGAGTGCTGGGATTACAGATGTGTGCCACCATGCCTGGTTCCAGTGGCTGGCTCAGCCTGCCCTGCGGTAGGGCTGGAAAAGGCATGTGGTGCTTGGGAATTGAACTGCCACCCTTGTGCTTTTCCTAAGCTTATCTAAGCCAGCACTTTAGTCCCCTGAGCTACTTTGCCCACCCTACCCAGTTGTCTTTAAGTTACAAACATGTATGTGAACAGGGAAAAATAGAGCAGGTATTTTCTTTTTGCCAGTAGATGGCTACTTTGCTTTGGTGTTCTCACTCCTCCACTTTTCTCATGTGTCTGGCTGTAGCTGCCAAAAACCCTTTTCATTTAATCCCCCAGTGTTAACATCAGCTGTTATCAAATGACGAGGTTTACTATCATTATGAAAATTTGAGAAATTGGACCTACAAATGGCTTCCCTCTATTGCTTATCTCATGTTTAGGATTAGCTGGGAGAAAAATTCAGATTTTTAGAGAAGGATGGAGTATGTCATCATTTGTCAATTTTAATAAAAAGGGCCTTTTCAAATGCCCTGGGTGGGGATTCTGAGCAAAGCCTTATGGCAGATAAGGATTGTAGATAATTATTGGGAATTCATCTTTCAGGAACTGATAATAACCTCTGATATTTTTGGGAAGCAATTACAGTTTTGAGAGTTTTCATTTGTTTTGGGATAGAAAAATATAGCCAAGAACAAAGACAACGTTGGTCAGCCTGGTGGTTCAACTTCTTTTAAAGTCCATGAATAAACCATGTTTCTAAAAGTCAGTCATATAATTGTTAAGGTTGGAACTTTCTAAGAAAAATGTATGTTGTGGTACAAGGAACAAAAAATTAAATATTCTAGAGTATTGAGTAGAAAGTTGGTTTCATATTATCCTGTGAAATCAGGGAGTATTTTCAGTAATAGTGCCTTTTCATATAGTAGTGTATCATTTCAGAAAAAATGAGCTTTGGAGTTTTGTATAGTATTTTGGCATTACCTATTGATGTACTTCTATCTCTCCATTATCTACTTAAATGTATCTTCAAATTCTAAGATATCAATTGAGCATATATTATATTTTTAGCCCTAAGGTAGGGGCTGGAAATAAAAATATCAATGATAAATTTTAATACTTTTGTTCATAAGGATATTATAGTTGTACATGGAGATAGGTTCATATCTTACGTCTAGGATATGCTATTTAAATAATTTGTTTCATGTAATATTTGTTGCTGACATACTTGAAACTAAACAGTGATAGTAGGCTTGGTTTCTGTCATCATGTACTATACTTTGTAAAGAATAAAAGCAAGTAAATAAGCAAATACAGAGTAAATAGTAAAATTTTAGAGCAAATGAAGGGTCTGTAGAACACTTGAAAGATACATAGCCCATAACTGAGCATCTCATTGCAAAAATTATATCTCAGCTGAGGGACAAAATACAGGTAAAAACTGTAACAGAAGTGCGTATAGTGTTGAAAGCATCAGAAGAATTACAGACCTTTATGAGGGCCATTGGTTTAAAGACCAAAAAAGAGAGTGGACTAAGACATCCATCTTCTTCTAATTTGGAAATCTCGACTAACAAAAAAAAACCCATGGAAATGTTGCTGATATTAAACTGTTCATTATTTCCAGGAAAATCAAAGCCATATTAAACAACTATTTTTTATGTAAATCAAATTTAGTCCATCTTAAATTCGTCTCACACTCTTGGCTTCAGTAATGATGATATATCCTTAGTAGTTTACATTATGATGTTACATTAACATTTTACTAATTGTTTTGCCATCATTGATTCCAAGTTATGCATTTAAGACTTTCTCAGAATTTTAATTTTCACCATATAATTGAATCATTTTTATTTTGGATGAAAATGAAACTTATGCAATATTTTTCATAAAGAGCAATGGTCACTTGATAAAATTTGAAAGGTGAAAAGAGGCTAAATGGATTTTATAATTTCCTATTTTGATTGGCTTACATTAAACCTTTTTTCCTCTTGTATCCTCAATATTTTCAAAGATAACTTGGGTCACTATTTGCATAAAGCCATAACCTGCTAGTTTTTCTCTTCTGGAAGTTCAAAGACTTTATGTGTCAATTTTTATTCCTCCTGTCATCAGGAAAGCAATATTAGATACCAGTGAATATGCTTTTCTAAACTTTTATCAATCTTAAACTGCAGCAAATAAGTCTAGTCACTCTTAAACTCAAACTGTCAATCAGAAAATCACAAAGCAGGTTACAAATAACATAAGCCAGTGGTGGTGTAGAATTTACACATGGTTGACATGCTGAATGATTCATACATATATATCTGTACCTCAGAAAAGCAACAGAATCTGGCTGAATAATAAAAGGTCATAGTGAAGCCTAAATACTCAAGTTACAATTAATCGGAAAAGGCAAAAATGAATTTTTCATTAAGGCAGAGTGAAAAAAATATAGGCAATTCATTATAAATCATTTTAGACTAATCCAGGTAAATTTTACATGAAGCATGAAATATAAATGCTGATTTCATATAAATACAATTTATTTTTATGTTAAAGTGGAAAGCTGGGATAGAATCTATGAATCAAGGCTATCTTCCTAAAAGGCTGTTTTAAGAATTATTTTCCAGTTTTAGCACTTATAGTCTAGAAGAAAACTTTTATGACTAGCTTTCAGTATGCTTGATAATGAATATGTCTGCAATTATTTAGGTAAATCAGATTTGCTTGAGGCCAATATAATGAATGATTGTATTAGAGTATAACAAATTCTCCTATCAATACTTACATATAGAAAATCAGAATTTAAATATAATTTTAGACATTAGATACTGACCTGATTAAAGGTTAAATTCCTATAGTTATTTGACTTTAAATCTAGCTTTGATTAAAATTCAAAATTTGCTTTGCTTATTTAATTTTTTCTGTGGTTTGGGTTGTATAACAGGCACATGCTCATTATGTTAAATCGTTTTGCCATTTATGAGATATGAAGCTATTAGTATAGGCCATTAATTTTGTAATAATGGGGCATAGATTAACATTTGCTTTTACCTTAGAGAATAAACTAAGACTATTATCCTTAAATAGGAAAGAACATTTTCTTTCTGTATTGTCAGGTAACATTTTGTGTGGATTATGAAAGGATGCTCTTTTGATCAATATTTTGAAGGCAAATTCATGGGTTAATTTTATAGGAGAAACTATAGGATTGGTAGCTGGAGTCTAGAAATAGTATATCAAAGTGACTAGCAGGGCAGCTTTTAAAGTCCGCTTCTTTTGTTAAAATCCCAAACCTGCTTCTGATTAGGTTCATGACCTTTGCTGAGACATTTAATTCCACCTTTGGTCTACAGTAGATATAAAATAATGAATGCGATCCAACAGAGTTGTTTCTTGGATTAAATGAATTAAAATATTTAAGTAATGCATACTTCAAATATAAATAAGCATTAAATAGCACTTAAATATTTATTCATACATTGAATAGAATAATATTTAGCTCATGAGAGGCTAATATACAGCCATAAAACATGTCACATGGGCAGAAAATCTCAGAGATCAATAAATAAAAATTTTGTAGAATAACAGATTTAAATTCATTTTAGAAATTTAATGTTTAAATTTATTTCCTAAGTAAAGATTAATATTAGGAAATATTGATCATTCAAAATCACAGAAAATTTTAGTATAGGTTTCTGAAAATCTGTTTCGTGAAATACTATTCTTATTTAGGACAGGATCTCATTACACAGCTCTGACTTGTAGTGATCCTCCTGGTTTCATCCTCCCTAGTGCTGTGATTACAGGCATGCACCACCACACCTGATCTCGGTGGCTGATTCAGTGCACCCATGGGTGGGGCTGGCACAGCATGTGGTGTTGGGAATGGAACCCCAGTCCCTGCGCTTACAAAGCAGGCGCTTAGAGCTATCTCCATGGCACCTGAAATACTATTTACATTTGCATTTCTTTTCTTTTTCTTTCTTTTTTTTTTTTTTTTTTTTTTTTTTTTTTTTTTTTTTTTTTTTTTTTTTGTCTTTTTCAGACAGGGTCCCACTATGCAGTTCTGGCTGGCCTTAAGCTCACTTTGTAGCTCAGGCTGGTCTCAATCTCACAACAATCCTCCTGCCTCAGCCTCCTGAGTGCTGGGATTACAGGCCTCCGCCACCACGTCGGGCTTATGTTTGCATTTCAAACTGAGTGATTTGTCATTGGTCAGAAAACGCCTAAAATAACTGAGTCTTTATAAATTTCATTATTTCTAAAATTTTTTTTTTTTTTTTTTTAGTCTTTTTGAGACAGGGTCTCACTATGCAGTTCACGCTGGCCTTATGCTCACTTTGTAGCTCAGGCTGGTCTTGAACTCACAACAATCCTCCTGTCTCAGCCTCCTGAGTGCTGGGATTATAGGCCTGTGCTACCACGCCCGGCTAAAAATTTTAAATATGGGTTATAAATATTCAAAATTGAGCAATCAATATTATCTAGATGACAATGTTCAATATTCAATTTCTAATTATTTTAAAAATATTTATATAACTTATTTCTTCACTTTTAGTACCTTATTCAACAAAAGTATGTGTCTTCATAAACAATCTAGAGATTATTTCAATTCCTGCTCTTATTTTTTAAAAAATTAGCCTCTTCAGCTCTAATGTATTTATGGCATCATGTCAATCACAACCGTTCTGAACTTTCTATAATTGATGAAGTAATTACTTTTCATGCTTTTAAGTCATGTCTGCATTTTGTAGCTATTAACCAATTTCCTGCTTTGCTCTGAGCTAAATTAAATTACGACACTAATACCAGAAGGGTTCCCAACAGTTTTTCCTGTATATGTTAATAAAACAACCATCATTGTATAAATATTTTTGTCTTGGTAAAAGAATACAGTATAATCAGTTTTGTCAGAAAAGCCATCTCCTATTCTTTAGTGCTTATTGTCCTGCAACAGCAAAACTGTAGGACAATATAAGCAAATGTTGTAGCACAACAGTTTAGTGACTCCAAACAGCAGTATTTGCTTTTTTCTCCTACATCTCACTACTCCTTGTTCTCACCCTTTATAAAAATGAATGCAGAATGAATGGAAACACATTTTTGTTCTGTTCTCTCTTGCATGGCTACAGGGCTACATCCAACTGCAACCAGTTCAGATAGCACCTACAGAACTTCTCATATTATAATGAGACTGGTTTTAAAGTGAAATTTCAAGACTGAAATTCATGATGTAGTATCCAGCTCAAAATAAGTGGGCAATTATTTAGAATTAGTCACACATCAGATCAAAATATTTGAGGCACATAACCAGCCTCATTATGAGAAGTGGAAATGAATAGAATGTAGCATTGTGTTTTGTTTAAAAAGGGGCTGTAGCTAAAATTTCTTAAATTAAAATATAGGTAATTTCATTGCCTACCACATTGTCAGTGAAGAGTAGAAAAATCACTCTTATATGAAATGAAAATAGAATAATTTTGTTTTTACCTTGAAAATTTTGCAGTTTTTTGCTAAAACTAAATACATTCTTACTGATACATAAAATTAAAACTTTATATGAATCTTTTCAATTTTGTTATGCAGTAAGCACTTTTGAAAAGTTGTCTATAAAAATTGTGCCACAAAGCAAGTTATTTTAAAATAGATATTATGGAACTAAGAACATGTTTTATATAAATATATATGTATATACAGATATATACTGTTTGAAAATTTTAAATAATGAAGCACAAATTTGCTAAGAAAACATAACACCTTAAGTATTCTTACTTTTTCACATATTTCTTTTGCAGATTTGTGTTTTAGTATGTTTTTAATTTTTTTCTTTGGTGAAGAGAAGTTTCCTCCTCTAACCATTTATGTCAGTATGATAACATTTTTCCTTAGTTTTAAGACTTTTTTTCTGATACCATAGCAATTGACAAGAAAATGTGTAAGTAAATGAGCAATACTTCAGAGCTCATCTAAGCACAATTCTTTGTGCTCAGGAACTGCTTGTAGAGGAGGAGCGAGGGCTGTTAGAAACACCATACCAAGCAGGATGTCAATCACATTTAATAGGCAGTGTTGGAAGGTAATCTCCCTCTTCTCATCAGTCTCTCACAGTCTGCTAGACAGAACTCATTACTGTGCAAATGAACCTGCCAAAGGCTTCAGCCATTTGCGTTGCTGGAGGTCACAAAGAGTTGACACCAGTTAAAGCTGACTGAATGTGGCCAGAGAAAAATCAAGGAATGAAAGTAGATTCACCGGGTGAAAGAAGCAGTATCGTATGGACAATAACCTTAAGGGAGTTTAAAAGTCCTTGTGGCATTGTGAAGAAAAAGAGTATTTAAGTGGTTCATGTGTTTAAAATTTGTTCTTTCATGTCTATGGAAGCATTCACTGAAGTTACCCAATAGGATAGTAACAAATTTTAGATCAGCCTAACAGGGAATTTTTAAAGTTAATCTCACTTTTAATAGCCTACAGCTTCTGAGTGAATCAACTGACTTAAAAGTACTAGTAGCACACAATTTGTTAATACTGATGGTAATTCTAATTATAATTAGCCCCTTTCACTATTACTTTCTTTGCAGAGTTCTGCTAAACATTTTCTTGTGTAATTCACAAAGCTGCCCAATAACGTATTTATCTTTATTTTATAAATGAGAGAAATGGAGTTATTGTAAGTTGAAATTTGCATTAAGGCATCAGTTTTAAAACAGTGTGTTTCAGGACTGGATAGATACTCAGGAGAATAAGCACTTCCCTGACAAGCTCAAAGGCCTGAGTTCAATCCAGGGTTCTGCTAAAAAAAAAAAAAAATGTGTTTTCATCTAGATTCAAATGGGTCTGACCCCAAAGTTCAATCTTGTAATGTTGGTATGATTGCTATCATATTTATTTTCAATAGTTTTGCACTTAAAAGTTATTTCTTATAGTAATTATGTAAGATATTACTTGGTTGCTCTACTGAGATTCAGGTTTAAGAGTTTATTTGTTGAATTCTAGAAAGTCGTAAGAACAACTATGAGTCTCTATTAATGTATTTCTTCCATAAAGTGGGCCACTTAGAGAGCTGCCAAATATGTTATAGATGTAATGTACTTTTCACATACACTCAAGATACAACATCTACAGCAAAAAATAAAATTTGTGTAAAGTTATGCTAAATAAAAAGCCTACATAACCTTTTCCAAGTTTGCTTACGCATTCTAAAATATCTCTAATAATAAATGGTCTAGACTAGAACTGATGCAATGAAACTTAAGCCAGATCATGAAAAAAATTACAAAAGACTATGAAAAGCAACCTATTGTTAATTTTCTAATGTTTTCTATAATTTGGGATTTCATGACAAAATACTTGTTATGGTTCTAGGCATCAAATTTAACATATTCTGCTTTACTTCAATCGTTTAGTTGTTTTAAATGTAGTTTAACGTTTTAGGAAATGTGTATATTAAAAAAATACTATTATTACTGCTTTTTCTTTGTTTATTCGAAACATCCATTTACTTACTGCAGCTGGTCAAAGCAAGAAAGGCAGTAAGTACTGCATTATTTTTGAAATACATGCGGTTTTCTACCAGCAAACTCCATTACACCAAAAGAACAAAGTGGGGTTAACATTCCACGTAAGGTAATCAGCATTAGCAGGCTCTACAAGAAACAAAAACCAACCAAATGAAAATGCTTTACTTAGAGTCACGTGAATGAGACAATGTCTTGGAGCGCTCAGTCCGGAACCCAACTGTTGGACCATCACCTGCAACACTGGCCTGTGACAAGTGTCCGTCAACTCAGACTCCGGCGGCGTCCTCGTCGTCACCCCCGACGTCATCGAACTGGATCTCGTCGTCGTCGGCAGGCCCGAAGGCGTCCGTCTCGCTGATCCGGGCGTGCTCGGGCAGCTCGCCGTAGGCCTTCAGGCTGCGCGCCTCGTCCGTGTTGTACTTGAGGATCACGTCGGCCCGGTCGTCCTGGTAGTCCCGGAGCCCGACCAGGATGACGTCCGAGGCGTTGATCCACACCTTCTTCCTCAGCTTCCCGCGGATGTGGCACAGCCGCTTCACGCCGTCGAAGCACAGCGCCTCCAGGCGGCCGTTCCCCAGCGTCCTGATGACCTGGGCGTACTCCTGCCCCTCTTCCTTGAACACCAGCTCTCTTTTCTCACACTCATTCTCGTTCTTCCCCCTGCGTCGATTTTTACCTCCTTTGCCTTTATTCTTGGGCATGGTGGTTGGAATAGCCCCGGTGGCCGCGCGTGGAAGGGTCCTCGGAAGAGCGAAACGTGTTCAGCGAAGGGCCGCGGTGCGGGCTTTGAGCGACTGGCACTGCCAAGGGCTGTGAATGGCGCTGCGATAGTCCGAGACGAGGCGAGACGAGATGGGTCCCACCGCGATGGGTGCTGTGAAAGCCAAGACCGTCCCGCGAAAGGCCACGAAGGGTGCCGCAAAGGTTGCAACGGGTCCTGCGAAGGGCCACAAACTGCGAAGGTCAGCGACAGGCGTTGTGCAGGGCCGAGGCAGTCCTTGGAAAGGCCACAAATGGTGCTGCGAAGAGTTGAGACAGGTCCCACAAACGGTGCTAGGAAGGGTGGAGATGAGTCCCGTGAAGGGCCACGAAGGGCCACGAAGGGCCGCAACGGGGGCTGTGAAGGGCCAAGATGAGCCCCGCGAAGGGCTTCAAATGGCGCTGTGAAGCGCTAAGATGGGTGCCGTAAAGGGCCATCAGTGATGCTGCAAAGGGCTGTGAATGATGGGCTGAGACGGGTGCCGTGAAGGGCCATGAGTAGTGCTGTGAAGGAAAGCGAAACTGTCAGGAGGGAACGCATGGGATAGGACTGGCGCTGGAGGCCGAGGAGCATGTCACTATTATTATTCACTAATATTACGTTATTAACAGGGTTTTTTTCATACTGACCGATTCATGGCATGTTTTAAAACTACAAAAGTATTCTGGCATATAAGTCATCTATCTTTTTTTTTTTCCTGAGTTCCCTGCCTGCATATATTTGCATTTTAATCAGGTAAGTAGGTTATTATTTTTATTTCTCCAATACACTTTTTGTTGGTTCTCAATTCAGTCTGATTTACATGTGGCTGTTTTCCCCAAAATTCAGTCTCTGTGATAAAGCAGTAAATTAAATTCAGTGTACTTCAGTGTTACAAGCTTTCTTTTGTTACTGTGGTTAAATACGAGGAAGACTGAAAAGAAGCCAAGAAGCACTGAAATTTCTTGCTTTAATAAAACACTGTATTTTAAAAATAATTTTTCAGTTACTTAACTTTAAATAAAATGTTTGTATAAGGGAGTTTAAGTTTCTGAATTATATCCATTATAAAATAAAATCAATGAATGTAGTTCTCTGTTAGTAGGGGCAAATATTGTGTGTTCAATAGTGCCTAATCATAAACTCTGAATTAATATTTTTTTAAAAAAAGACAAAAATCATAAAATTAACAATCTTTGTCTAATATATTTTTTATAGATTTTCCAGTGTTCCTCTAGCCATGATTCTAAAGTTAACCTTTCAAAAGATTAAAGAGCTGAAAATAAATCAATGTGACAGGAAAACCAGAAAGATTTTATCTGTGGAAGACAGAGGAAGAAACAATGAAACAGAGACAAAAGGGGAAGATTAGAGATACATTAATCATAACAAATTCTCTACTTAAAGAGAAGGCTAGAAATTAAGAACTAGTGGATGGGTAAGCCTTTTAAAGTTGAAAGATGAGGGTTCCGATAAGAAACAGCATTCTTGTAATTATCCTAACCTTTCTCATAAAAGGTTGAAATCAGATTGGAAATATGAGAATAGGCTTTCTTGTAATACGTTTCTTCTTGCAGAGCCCTTCCAGCTGGAAATGCATAGAAGCATGAAAATGAAAAAGAAAACAAACAGAAATAAGCTCACCAAAATTTTGAACCATAGGAGAGGTTCACTTGGGCTTGGGTCACTATTTCATTTGAACCAATTGTTCCCTTGTTTTTAGTAAGAACTCAGTGTTGTTTTTTGTAAATGACCCTATGGAAATAGTTCGTCATGTCTTCACAAAAAGCTGGCATTATTATTTCTTCCATTAGAAAGAATTTAAAGTATTATGATAAAAAATGTTGAAAAAAGGACATGGGTTTAGACTCAGGCACCATGACTGAAACTGAAAGTAATTAATGAAAAGGTTCTCACAAATGGTGCAGATAGCAATACAAATGAATTATACCATATCATAGTAGATTCAGGAAACCTTTGAAGGGCCGAAGCCTGGCAGCATGATATAAAGGGATCAATGTGCAAATTGCAGTATTACTGCTCAGATTCCAGTTTGCTAACAAGAAACATTGTAATTACAGAGCTAATTATCTCAATCTGTAATAATGCACCAAGTGTGTACATGTCCATGATGATGCTTATTTAAAGGGTCAGAGAACAAAACCACAGTTTAGAAAAAGAAAACCACTGAATATCGATGTGACATGAATAATAGTTTTGGCTTTGTGAAAGGAAGAAGGACTTCACATATCTTGAGGATCCATTAGAATCTGAGAAAGAAAAACAAAGACAAACCATACTTTGTTCTTTCAAAATAAAAATCTCCCACAATACTCATAGACATATTTTATCTTTATGAAGTAAAAAATCAACTGCAACCTGAGAAGGATTCCTGATTTCTGTAAGTGAGAAGCCCAACGATAATTCTGGTGGCAGGCTGGTCCCAGGACTCCAGCTCCACATTTCTGTTACTGTCTCTTCAATGCCCTCTTTTGCAGTTGTCTCAAGGATTTATGGTTGCCACATGCCCTCTGTATTGCCCCCAAAAGGAAAGAGATCACACCTCTGATCAGTCTCAGGAAAATTCTAACTTTAGGCCAGGAAATACTAGATCTTACTTACTAAAAGCAAAACTTTTAACAGATGACAAGAATACATTGATTAGATGCTATCACTGAAGAGGTTTTTTGTGAGCTTAATATCACCAAAAGCATAACATGAATAAAATTGTAGACTTTCCCAAAGGAAAGTCTGGATGCCTTTTTTTTTTTTTTTTTTTTTTTTTGTATTTAGGACAGGGTCGACAGGGTCTCACTGCATAGATAGGACTCATAGTGATCCTCCTGTTTACGGCCTCCTAAGTGCTGGGATTACAGGTGAATGCTACCAGGCCCAGTCTTAATTACCATCACAGTGTGCCCGGGGGGCAGGGCTGCCACAGAAGTCCAGGGAATCGAACTCCTGGCCCCTGTGTCTACCTAAGCAGGTATTTTAATCCACTGAGCTATTTGACTGGCCCTGGATGCCTTTAAAATAAATGATACTAACAGAAAAAAATGGCTAACCAACGTAATAGTCTAGGTATAGAGATAACCTTGATAAAAATACAGTCAAAATGGGACAACATAATGAATTATTTTGTTTGAATATGCATTTATTCTTAATTTTATCAGTATAAATTTACAAATTTTCAAGTGTCTCATTCTTTTTTTTTTTTTTTTTTTTTTTTTTTTGGCAGAACCAGGGATTGAACTCAGGCCCTTGCGCTTGCCAGGGAAGTGCTTATTCTACTGAGTCATCTCCCCAGCAAGTGTCTCATTCTTATTAAATCTGTGTACTATTTGCATATCAAGAAAGGAACTCTGCGGTGTTTTCACTCTTATTTGCCAAATCAAATTTCACTTTCTCAATGGAAGCACATTGAGAATAACACACTATTCCAGGGAGATAGCTTAGTGGCATTAGCACCTGCCTAGCAAGTGCAAGGTTCTGAGTTCAATCCCTGGTACTGCAAAACAGAAAAAAAAAAAAAAAAAAAAAAAAAAAAAAAAAAAAAAAAAAAAAAAAAAAAAAAAAAAAAAAAAAAAAAAAAAAGCCCACACTATAAAATTAAATAGGCAAATTTATTTCAAAAACAGTGGAGTGGTATAGGTTGGTAATTAGTAAGACTGTTTTAAAGTACAATAGGATAACTATAATTAATAAAATTCTATGTTATATTTCAAGGTAGCTGCCAGAATATATTTTAAGTTTTTCTAAAATAAATAAAGAGATGGCAGAGTATAGACCCATCAGAAAAATACCGCCTCTTTGGAGGAACTTAGAGATACCTGGAGAGTAACAACTTCGTAAAAAAAAAAAAAAAAAAAAAAAAAAAAGTAGTGGTAATGATTTGAGTTGTTGGAGTCTTCTAAAGGTGGCTTGTATGTTGTTTCTATCCTGAGCAAAGAACTGGTAAAGACAAATAAAAAGTTAGTGAAATTTCACATTTATTAAAGGTAAGCAAAGAAACCTCTACACAGAATAGATTTAGGCCAAGTCTCATAATCTGTGGCTCTACTACTGCATGATAAGATATAAAAATGAGATTCAAAACTTTAATCTCTGTGACCTTTGATTTCTGATTTTTCATCTGCAAAATAAACATAAATATTAGCTACTTCCTTGCAGAAATTGGTGAATCTGAGTTTTTTTTTCCATTGGTTTGCTTTTTTCTTTTCTCTCAGGTATTGTTTTACCATGTGCTCAGACTTGCCTTGAACTCACTACATAACACAGGATGACCTGAGCTCGTGGCAATGCTCCTGCCTCAGCTTCCCAAGTGCTGAGATTACAGGCATGTGCCTCCATTCCTGGAAGAAATTGGTGAACCTGGAGTAAGAAGAACACAATAGATTTGATAGGAGCCAAGGGTGTTGCTCAGTGTCACAGTCCTTGCCTGGCTAATGCAGGTACCTGAGTCCAATTCCTGATAATAAATCAATAAATAAATGATTTGAACTTATGGAAAGGTACCATACTCATGGGTGGGAAGATTCAATATCAGAAATTGGCTCTGTTAATCAATTCTTTCATCATAAAGCAAAATAATTAAATAAAATTGTAGCACAATGAAACAATGGGGGTAATAACCTTGGAAGGATGTAAGAAACTACCAGTATGTGTTCAAGGAAGAGAAATGAAGAGTGATAGAAGGATGGGGATAAAAGAAAAACCTCTACTGTATTACCCCTGCACTTTTTGAATTCTGAATGTTACACACAAATTTACTCACAAATTCAATTAAATAAGTTAACACAATTTGAATACAGTTAAAATAAAAAGAAGGCTTCCCACATAACATGGTAAATGGACTCACACATTAACCCAGTTTGTGCAGTGTTCTAAATCCTGTTAGGGCTCTTGGCAATAATTGGAGCTGAGATTCAAACATCACTTGGCAAATTTTGCCAGGGTTTAGTTTAGAGTCTGGCTGGCTTGCTCAATTTTTCCAGAAGCCTGAGATGTCTGTGTAGAATAGATATGGTTCTATAGTCTTAAAGCATTGCCACCCTCTTGGCTATTTAAGCAATAAAAGAAGACCCATTGTCACTCTAATGGGCCCACTCTAAAGGGTTGTCCAAACAAGGGGGGGGTGATATTCCTTTGAGGTGCTCCTTGCCAACCTCTGTAGCCTTTTCTGAATGGATAGGAAAGACCCCTATTCAGCTGGTAACTGTCTTTTAGGATCAATATTTGTTTAAATGCCCCACATGGTAACATGTAATGTCTAACTGCCAGGCCACTTCTTCTGTGTACAGCTCATAACAAAAGAGGTAGTGGGGCTTGCTAGGGATTTTATGGGCACAGAGTGGGTGAGCTCTATATGCCTGAACACTCTGTGTGATTACTCCAAGTCCTAGTCTTGTAAAAATGAAAGTGACCCTTTCCCATGGAGTATCTCTTTCCACATGGAAAGAATTAAGAAGGGCTTTTGTAGCCTTCTACTGTATCCCTTCAGTTTATTTACTAGATATCACCACAGTCCTTTTTAATTTCCCCTTGTCTCATTGTCCTTTATCTTCCTGGGAGAGGGGATCTTAGCTGGCTTAATGGTTCTTCAGGAACTTGGAATAAGGTTAGGTTTTGAAGTGGCTATAAGGGCTATAGTTAGCCACACCAAGAATGCTGCATTCGAGAAAAGACATCTACTAAAGTCATCTCCATTTCAGCAGGGTAGTGTTTCCACTATAATCAGCCCCAAAACCTCAGCACACATGCACACATGAAAAATGGAACAAAATACTTTCCCAAATGCACCACTCCCCCAAATTAGAAGTCCAGATGACTGAATTATACAAAATGATGAAAGGAAGAAACTAATAAGGTGTTGAGTGTGTTCTTAAGGATATATAAATAAACAAACAATGCACTTCATAAGTGATAAAGTAAGCTTATAGAAGGCATTCATTAAAAAATGCTAGCTGAGCTAAACAAAATGATACAAAACATAAATGATCAGTTTCTTTAACATTAGAGTCCTTGAAAAATACCAAACAAATACATGGGAGATAAAAAATTCTCTTGAATGCATGGGCAACAGAAGAGTCTCATGTGAGAACTGATTGTCAGAACTAGAAGACAGGACTGGGGCAGGTGACCATACACTCAGATATAAAACACAAGGGACCATGGAAAAATGAAATCTACCTGTCCTGTGTAATACAAAGGAGCCTAATCTAATCTAATGAAATTAGTGAAAAACGAGAAGATAACACAAATGACATAATAAATCATTTTACAGAAATAATAGCAAAAAAGTTTCCAAGTATTGAGAAAAAAATTTGATATACAGATAATTGTGACATATTGAATATCAAATATCTATAGTCAGAAAAGGAATTAACTGTGATACACCATACTCAGAATATCAGAAGTCCAACACAAGGAGTTAATTTTAAAATCTGTTTGAGAAAAACAGCAAATCATTTTTAAAGGTAAATCAATTAGAATGACATTAGATTTGTCAATATTAACCTTAAAGGCTAGGAGAGCTTTTGGGGAAGAGTTTGTAGTACTAAAAGTATCTTTAACCTGTATTTCAAAATTGATGGAGAAATTATATGTTTTCATGACAGATTGTACTTTTTTTAACTCATGATTGTGAAATTAATACTACCAAAATTTCTAAAGGATATCTTAGAGACAGTGAAACCAACAATGCCAAGAAGTCTTGTAAAGTGAATGTTTTAAGGAGGGTAGAATGTACAATGTTAAGTAAACGCAAAAAAATTAACAGCAGACAAATCACAAAATAAGAACAAATGAATACCTTTTAGTAATAACTCTTAGTGTGAATGGTCTCAACTCCCCAGTCAAAAGACACACTCAGGTAAACTAGATAAGGAATCAAAACTCGAAGCTATATAAGAAGAATATATAATCAAAAAGGAAATTTGGACTAAAAACCAAAAGATGGGAAACAATGTTTTATGTAAGAGAAGTTCCAAATTAAACAGGAATATCTATCTTCAGAAAAAGTACAGGTTAAACCAAAGCTGATAAGAGGATATCAAATTCATTACATGCTATTTAGTAAAAAGTGATACCAACTATAAATGCATTGAAAACCAGCATGTGCAAGTTTATAAAGCAAATGTTTTCATGGAAAATCTATTTTTTATGGTATTACAAATGCATAGAACCTCCAGAAAGGAAAATGGTTTCACTGACATCTTGATGTAACTCAGTGAAAGGTGTGTGGAGTTCTGACCTAACTGACAGAACTATAAGATGATAGAAATACCTTTGTTTAAACCACTAAATTTGTGATTAAATTGTTAGACATCATGTAAATGTCTGTGAAATCAAGCTTGTCAATTTAGTTATTTACCCCTACTATGCTATTATTATTGACTTTTCATGGTCTATTGATTTCTAAAGTCAGTTTGTTGACTGATTTTATTACATTTTGCTTCATTGTGACCACTTTAATAATATGGTTATGTAAATAAAAATACACTAACATATATATGATGGATATGTAAACATCCACTTTATAGTTTTAATTCAGTAAGCTGATTTGGAACCTTTTTGGATAGAAATTTAATATATACAAGAAGTCATAATCTCTATTACCAAAAATCATCTTAAATATAAATAGCTTGAATTTTACTTAGAGCTCTCAGATAATGTAATCAAACAAATTTTATCTTCAAGACATTTTACATACTAAGTATATGAGAAAAGAAGAAGAGATTTGTAGTGTGTGTGTATCTGTGTGTGTGTGTGTGTGTGTGTGTGTGTGTGGTACTCCAGGTGAAACCCAAGGTGACTGCAAATTTCCTTCCTTTTTTTGTTTTGTAAGTCTCACTAAATTGTTTAGGTTATTCTTGAACTTCAAATCTTTCTACTTTAACCTCATAAGAGCTGTTTACAGATGTATACAAACATCCTTTTGATAATTCATTTTTATATATACATTTTTTTTCTCTCTTTTTGAACAGGGTTTTACTAGGACCTTCAAACGGGCCTTGAACTCACTTTGTAGCTCAGGCTGGTCTCAAACTTGCAGCAATTTTTCCAAGCCTCTGAAGAGTTGGGGTTACAGGCATGTGTCACCACACCTGGCTTAGAAAAAATTTTCAAAAATTGATACCTGCTTATTGGACAACTTTATAGAATTCATGAAACCATACATAAAAATACAGACTTACTCTCAATTGTTATCCACTATGATATTAAAATTAATATATTATCTATATATAAATTAAGTATAGCTAAGAAAATAAACTACATTGACTCTTTTCTTTCATATTTGCATTTAGTTCAGACAGTCATGCTATAATTAACATTAGTGAGGATACAAGATCATTGATCAAAGGATATCTATTAATTGATTAAAGTATTGGGCAAAAATGATTAAAGAAAAAACAAAGGGCTGGGGAGATGGCTCAGTGGAATAAGTGCTTCCCTGGCAAGCACAACAACCTGAGTTCAATCCCCAGTTCCACCAAAAAAAAAGAAAGAAAAATCATAACTGGTTTTATTGAACCTACAGAAAAGACAGAGAGCATTAGTAAAGACTTCAAAGAAGTTATAACATAAACTGATCAAGGAATCTTCCCAGCTTTCTAAACAAGAAAAGATATATATTAGAAAAATGCTGAATTACACAGAAGAAAAAAAAAACTGCCTAATTTGAAACTTTAGATGAAATTTACTTTTATTTTACTTCAATATTTATAAAAGCCGGGAAGATGATTCAGTAGAATAAGCACTTGCCTGACAAGCACAAGGGCCTGAGTCCAGCTGAAAACCTAGAGCTCATAACAATGCCTCTCACAAGTCCAGCTGGAGGCTTAGAACCTATGACAATGTCTCATGCAGGTCTGCTTCACAGATCTGTGCTGGGAAGGCCCAAAGGTCAGTGGTGGAAGCGAGGAAGTCTATGCCAGTGTGATGAAGGATCTGTGTTAGCAGGCTGAGGGATCTGCACTGGAGCTAGGAAGCAGTGCTCAAGGTAAGCAGCAGAGCTCCCCTAAAAGTACCATAGCCATCCTCAGCAGCAGTGGGATACTGAGGTCCTTCAGTGATGGGAAAGCCAAGTTCCACCAGAAAGGCCAACGTGGCAGACCTCTTCATGAAGCTGAGCAGTGCACCATCTTCCCATCCAGAGCTAGGAAGCGATGCTCAAGATGGGGACCCAAGCTTCTCCAAAGTTAATCAGGAAACCCAACACAACAAGGTTCTCCAGCAGGACAACCCAAGAGAGCTAGCAGCTTCCAACAGCTCCAAAAGCCTCTCCAAACAGCATCCCTAAGAGCATTTCTGCATCTTCTAAGGATCTGCATTTGTGCTGTTGGCAATAGCCCTCAGATGGGCCTCCTATACCCAGCACCACACTAATTTAATTCAGCTGAGTGTAGTAAGTTGACCACCTGTTAGAAACCCACTACAATAATCAGTCCAAGTATGTGTTAGTCTACAAGTTTTCATATAAAATCCTTCCTTTAGAAGAGACTAAACTGCTTTCTCAGTGCCTCGTATATCTCTCAACTGGAGGTGCCCTTCACCCAAAACCTTGCAGAAATGCTTCTGTGATTAAGGTAGTTTATACAGTTGAGGCAAACACTTGGTAAGAGAATGCTATTTGGAGTGGGGGAAGGTGTAGAGAAATGCAAGTGGCCTGCTCTCCACTGGGTATTATTAGAAAGCAGGGCAATTTGTTGGTTGAGAACCTCAAAAAATTCATCTATGGGGAGGAGACAGATCAAAGACAAAGATGAAATACATACAAGAATATCATTCATTCATTCTTTTGGAAGAAAGATGTTTGATACTTTGTGTGCTGTCCAACCAGCTGGGTTAAAGTACATATTTGTAATAATGTTGGTGTCCAATGGAAGCATGATATAGCTTTAGTTGAAAAACCAGGAAAAATTATGGTAATAGGTTTAACTGTGGAGTGTTCAATTTATTCTCCAGTGCCCAGCAGTGCTTCCCCTATTTTTCTCTTTGTCATATGAGATGTTTACCACCACGTAGTATGAAAGAAAGAAGTTGGTGAATTTCTTGTTGGTAGTGAGTTTTGTTTTATGTACTTAATACAGGGTCTCACTATACCTATAGGACTTGTAGTGTTCCTCCTGTGGACCTCCCAAGTGCATACCACCACTCCCAGTCTGTCACAGCCCACCCCCGGGGCTGGAGCTAGCATGCTGTGTGGTGGATAGAACCCTGGTCCTTGCATGTGCCTAATCAGGTGCTTCAATCCACTGAGCTTTGTGGCTGGACCCCTGCTGGTAGTGGTTTTAATAAAATCCTTTTATAAATCAAACAATGTAATATAAATGCCCACATTTTCAGAAAAGCTTGTAACCATAATTTTTATTAAAATTTAAAACATTTTTCAGAAGCTTATTGCAAAATTTCTCCATTTAAATTTTATAAAAGCAGTTATTGAGGCTTTTCTATGAACTATGCAGCTACTTTAAAATTGTATTCCAAAACTCCTTCAGTGTTTTCTAAGTGTTTCGAGAATTTACCCTGAAGACCCATCAGGAAGCTGGGCCAAACTCCTTAAACTGATTTGTTGGTGCATGACCCTACTCACAGAGGATTTATGGCTCAGTGAAATAAAGCATGGAAAAGGTAAAGATTCACTGAAATTAAATAAGAAGAAAAAAGTGAGGGCCTCAGCACATTCCTTAGGGAAATTATGATCAACTCAGACCTTTAGAAACAATGATGAAAGCCCTAAGAAGTAGCAAGTAGATTTTAAAAACAGCTCTTCTCTGGCCACATTCTATGGAGCAGAGATACAATGGGTTCTATTCCTTCAGTCCGTATTAGGAAAAAGCAGAGTAAGAAATTCTGCTTTATAAGCAAAAAGTGAAACAAAGGAACAGGATTTAATTACCTTGTGATGTATTTATGAGTGCTTTTACTTAAAAGCAGTTTTTCAGAAATACTGGGTCTGTGAAGCTGGGGAGTCCAGCCTCTTTCAATACTGCAAAGGGATTTTCATTGTTCTTTTAAAAAATTCAGACTATATTACAATCAATTTTATAACACAGTTTGATTACATAAGTTATTACTAAAATTGTCACGTGTCTGGATTAAACTAAATAAAATTAAGCACAAATCCTCTTACTTCTAACTCACAGAGATAGCGCCTCTCATAAAATTTGTATATTTACATAAAAGTAAACACTCCTCAAAATGATAAAAATATTGTTAATTTTTGAAGTTCTGAATCCAAGCTGATTGTTGATAAAGATCATATTCTCTTGGATTAGCTATTTATAATGAAGATTAAATTTTTTAGCTTGTGATACATTTTAAAAATAAATAAACTCTTATACTGTAGTATAAGAGTACTTTAAGCAGTCATGTATTTGTGCAGAGTAACCCAATTTTCATTTTACTAGAGGCAAGTGATCAAAGTTTGTTTCTGTTTTTCAAATATCCATCACAAAATAAAACTTTTCTCTATTTAAAGGCTGGCACATTTTATGTGGTATTGTCTCTGTTGTGTTAGCCTGTATTTTCCACATAATAAACATTAATTTGTGAATGAAATCTTTAAATGTAAACTTTTATAATAAGAGCTTAACACAATAACTGATGATAAATTTTTAACAATATAGTACAGTAAAAATAGTTGAATGTGGTGTCTCCACCTCTCCCTTTCATACTCCCTCAGGTATCATACTGTCCTTATTCTTCCTGTAATGACAGGATGTATACCGTGCTACAGGGACTGGATGGGGCAAAGTGAATGACTTGCACTGGGACTCAGCACCCGCCCACTGTGGAAGAGACGCTCCAACCAAAGCACCACAATAGCAAGACAGTCACTCTAAAGTCTTCAGCTGTGAGGAATACCAGCTGACAGCCAACAGGTAGTGTTCAGCACATGTATCCACTGGACAAAGAGATACTCCAAGCCTGGGAACAATGGAATAGGGCTGGGGAGAAATTATGTCGTGCTGCTCAGAAGTTAAAATTACTGAATTCTTATGTCTGAAATCTTTCAGTTCACATGTTAGGCTCCCAACTGTGGGTAACAGAGACTACAGAAAATTAAACTACGGCTAAGAGGAGACTGCTGCATTTTAGTCAAATGGAGAAGAGAAAAGGGTGGGAATTATGAAAGAAAAAGAAAAACATAAGTTGACTGGCTGAAGATTTTACCATTAATCCTTTTATTTGTATTTCTTTTAGGGTTATCTTTTAATTATGTTTTTGTTTGTTTGTTTTATTTGACAAAAACAAATGTATATATTTGAATGTGTCACAATACTTATATACATTTAGGAATGATTAAATACTGATTAATGTTTCTACACCTAATATAGTGTTTAACTTCTTGTGGTGAGGATATTTAAAATGTGTTCCCCTAGTTATTTTAGGACACACTATACATTGTTTGTAATGCTAGTCACATGCCATGTATTAGATTAATAGCACTTATCCTTTTAAATGAGATTTTAAAATTTTCCCTAGGGTCTAGGGAGATGGCTCAGCAGAATAAACTCTTGCATGGCAAGCGCAAGGTCCTGAGTTCAATCCCTGGTACCACAAAAAAAAAAAAAAAAAAAAAAAGAGAGAAAAGAAAGAAAGAAAAAGAAAAGAAATTTTGTGACCTAAATCCTCAGCTTTTCCTTCTTGCATTCACTTTTCCCCCACTGGTAGCCATCATTCTGCTTTTCACCTTCCTACTTTTCATCACTTTTTTGACTGTTGTGTGAGAGAGATCATCTACTGTTTCCCTCTGCCTGGCTTATTTTATGTAGTCTACCAGGTTTTCATTTCTCCACTCCCATCATTTTTTTTCTGCCTTAAGAGGCAAAATGCTTGACCAGATTGCTCTCTGTGAGAGCCTGAGAGAAAGTTTTCTCTTCATGTGACTCTCCCCAGGCACACTATAGAACAAAGGAACTACAGAATAATGTACAGGACTACAAGATAAACCCTGAGAAGACTTCAATGACCACATAGGAAATATAAGTTCATGTGTTGGTATATAAATCTTGATCTACCTAGGTCTTAACCATCCAGCAGAAAAGTGTAAAAGTATAAAAAATGAAGTATACATTGTGAGCCCATAATATTAAGCTGAGCTGTAAATGGATATGGTCGACAATTTCTTTGAATAACTCCCTATGGTTGCAGAATGCTGGACTGTGTTGGATTGTGGTGTCGAGTTCAAGCACTTAAGGTAGTTGAATGTCAATGGAGTGCCCACTTTTGACAGGTGTAAACAAAGGAAGGGTTGTAGAAAGAAAAAATCATGATGTGTGTGTATAGACAGTACAGTTGGGATAGATAACGCTGTGCTTCTACATAATTCTATGAGAGGCAAGATCTGCACTAATGGTGGTTGGACAGGATATTATGTCGACTTTTAGTGCTATGGTCATCCACTAGGTAAATAATTATTGAATCTTTGATATAATTCA
>PVKA01028551.1:0-29237 GCA_004027165.1 Ctenomys sociabilis
ATAAGTAAGCAGCTACACTCTTAATTCACTGATAAGAGATATCTGCTAAAATAATATCTGTAAATATAATATCATGTATGCACCTTGTACAATACCAAAACATTATGAAAACAGTTTGCAATGTATTAATTTATCAAATCTGTATTGTTAAGGTGTCTTGAAACTGTCTGAGTGACATTTGTACTTCAATAAAATGAAAAGAAAAAAATAAAAATAAATGAAAAAACTACATATTAGTTAGTTCTTTGAAACTTTTTTTTTTTTTTTTTTTTTTTTTTTTTTTTTTTTTTTTTTTTTTTTTTTTTTTTTTTTTTTTTTTTTTTTTTTTTTTTTTGCAGAACTGGGGATTGAATTCAGACCCTTGCAATTGCCAGGGAAGCAATTATTGCACCGAGCCATCTCCTTGACCCTGTTTTTTGAAATTTCATTTCAAATTATAAAATAATTTAGCAGTCAGCCATTTTCTGTTGATGATCAATTTCACAAATCTTACAGCTAACTCTATATTTGTTTCCATCTCACCAAAAAATCATTTTCCTTAGCTCCAACATAAACAGAAGAGCAAAACTGATCTGTTTGAATGACTTCAATTTGAAACCAACTTTACACTGGGGAAAAGAGCAATGTTCCAAGTGCTCTTCTATAAATCTTTTATACCTTATTGTCCTCAGAATTAAGGTAAATCACTTATGATGGTATGTATAAATCCCTTATGATCTCATTTTTTTTCTTCCATCCTCCTCAGTCTATAGATAAAGTCCTCCCTGTAGTCTCATGAATTTAAGCTATACATTACACCTCCATGTCTGCTCATCCTTTTCCTGATGGCTGGAATTCCCCTGTCACTCCTTCACACCTGTTGAAATCCTACTTTTGTTTCATTAACTACTGAATTTCTACCTTCTTTCCCTTGACATATTTTGTTCATATATAATTAGAAACCATTTCTAAAGTGTACATTTTTAAAGCCAAAGACCACATCTTTTGTAAATCTCCAACCTACCTCTTTCTCACAGCTCCTAGCATAGAGCCCTGTTCACTGTAAGAGTGCAGTCATGTCTGAAGAATATTGGTCTATGTCTGTATCATTCTGCTAACATCTGTCACAGAGCTTTTCATGTGGCAGGTGTTCAGTAACGCCTTATTCCAAACAAGGGATTCATTGTCATCCAAACAACTGAGCTAGCACTTCTAAAATAAGATAAAGAAAAGAAAAAGAAAAGTAGCCATACTAAATGACTTAGTGGGAAAAGAAATATATAATCAATAGTATTTTTTAGTCCATCCAGCTTCCTTTCCTGGCATGGTCACCATCAAGAAGAATTACTCTCTGGATGAGTCCAGACACCAACCAGTAGCATCATCTATTCTACAAAGGGCTGGTCCTGATGATTTGTCAAATAGAAATAATAAAACTCTGTCTTACATATACTGCTTTTCTCAGCTTATCACAGATGTTTTGGAAGCATCTTCACAAAATATTTAGTCGAATCCTAGGTATATACAATCTCATTAGCTATTTAGATGGTTCTTTTAGGCCATGTAAATATATTCTCAAAAAAATGTGTTCTCCAGAACTTTGTAACACATTTCTCTTATGGCTACTCTTTCCAATGTGGATTTATTACATTTCATCTCCATACCAATTTATTACTTCATTTCATTTTTTTCCCTGGCCTTTATATACTGCATAATTTCAACACTAATCCTCCAAATGTGAAGGCTGCAACAAAATAACAAGCCAATCCTTTGAAAGTTTTGGGATGCAGGCCATCACTTCCCATGACTGGGACTTGATACATTCATATTATTTCCTACTGAACCTGTTCTTTCTCTCTTTCTCTTTCTCTTTCTCTTTCTTTCTCTTTCTTTCACTTTCCCTTTCTCTTTTCTCTCTTTCTGTCTCTCTCTTTCCTTTTCCTTGTCATTGAATATGATTACCATCCCTGTCTCTCTCTCTCTCAGTGTACAGTGTTTATAACTTCTGATTATGTAATTATAGCAAATTGCAGCTTTATTCATCTTCAAGGTAATGATAAAGCATAGAAGGATTCTAAGTGTCTTCATTAAGTAAAATTTCAAATAATCATTGGTATCTGTATGTGTGGTTATCTTATTCTTAGATTTTATTTTTAATTGCTCACTTGATGGAAAAATAAATAATCTTAAAAGTGTGACCTCTAGTCATCTAGAAATATATATATATATATATATATATATATATATATATATATTTTTTTTTTTTTTTTTTTTTTTTTTTTTTTTGGCGGAACCGGGGATTGAACTCAGACCCTTGTGCTTGCCAGGGAAGCGCTTTACCCCATCCCCTAGAAATATTGTTTAATACAAAATTTCTCTCTCTAGTATTTGATATGATAGTGATTATGTTTAGTTTTTTTTAATCGTTATTGTCTTCGAGGGTCTAATTCATCTAGGTTTATTATGAAATGAATGTTATATTTATATATGATCTTTTCTTAAAGGTGTTGGTATATGACTTTTGGTATAGTTCAATGCTAGCTAGAACGCTTGCTTAGCATGTTCATGTGTGAAGCCTTGGCTTTAATTTCTAGCACTAAAACAACAACAACAGGAAAAACTTGGTGAATAGTTGAATATGATTACCATACAGTTTCATCCATCTTGAAGAAGAGAGATGAAGGTAATGTTAGTACACCAAAGGTAGTATTTAGAACCAAAGAAACACAAACCATAAAGGATATGAAGCATAATGACACTTCCAAACTAACCTATCATAGAGCTACCCTTTTGGATAAAACATGAATAAATAGGGTAGAATCCGGTCTTCCAAAAGATATAAATCTTAATTTGTGACACCTGTGAAGGTTCCTCTTGTGGTTTATATTTTCATGTCTCCCCAAAACCTTATGTTTTTATAGGCAGAGATTTGGGGTTGTAATGATTCATGAAGTTGTGACGATCCAATGTGCTGGTGAATTTAAATGTAATAATAGGAAGTAAATCTGTGTGAGAGGAGGTGCTCATGGATGTGTGGCCTGGGAAGTTCTCTCATCCACCCTTGATCTCTTGCTTTTTTGGGCTGCATTGTAAGAGTAGGCCTCCTCTGTTATGGCTGCTGCCATTCTTTTCTGTCTTAGAGTCAACTGATAATGTTCAAAAATTATTACAAAGTGAGCCAAAATAAACCTTACATATTTTAAATTATGGGTGTTGTACATTGTGTCTCTGATGAAAAATGAACTAAAACAATTTTTTTGCCATAAGTGGGGGTCATTGCTGTGACAATACCTATGCAACTCAGAAGCCTGTGAGACTCTTTAGGAAGAGCTTTACAAGGCTTGGAAATAGAAGCTGAGAAGCACCACTAGAATGCTTTGAGCTAAGTCTGATGGGAGAGTCTGATTAGAGCTCAGAAAAACATAATGTTGACAGCAATACAGCCAAAAATGTCCAGGTGCAAGAGGTTTAAGTTGGAAAGAAGGAATCCATTGGAAGATAGACTCCTAGCTACAGATACTGTGCTCTGTGAAAAAAGACTGTGGGTCTTATGTTCACGTTCAAAGATTATAAGAGTTTGATATCAAATGCAGTTGATTAGTTAATTTGGCAGAGGAAACTCCAAAGCAGTTAAACTTTCAGCCTGTGAGTTAGAAACATTGGTGATTCTAACAGCCCTATATTGAAAATCAAGAGCAAACAGGCTGGCTGAATGATGTAAAATATTGTGGGTTTGGCAAAAAAAGAAAGGTTCAATAAAGTTGCAAGCTACAAAGATTGTACAATAGAAAACTTGACTGCTAAATTATTATCATCAACAAAAGCCAAATACTTAGAAATATGGCAACAAAAAATAACTTGAGTTAATAAAAAAGGAACAAGGCTCTATTCCTCTTAGGCTCAAAATTTCAAAGGTGAAAAACTTAACTTTGAGAAGGAACCCCAAGAGCACCATGCCTTCAAACCACCGCTGCCTAGAAAATGGAAATTGATCCCCCAGGATTCAGTTTACTATACTCAGCCATTCCAGATTCAGAGGCTATCACTAATAAGCCTCTGCTACTACTCTAGTTTGTAGCAGAAGTTGGCATCACCCACACGGTGCTCTTCTAGGCACATGCAAAATATAAGGCTTCTGGGATCAGAGAGGCTTCCTCTCAGAATTAAGAACATGGTCCAGGATCCCATGGTGCATAACCCTGAATAGGTAGTGTGTGATACTGTGAGAATAAAGGCAACAATATAGCAGAGGTTTCAGGATTTTTAAAAGGTCAGCAACTTGGTACATTTGAGAAAAGCCAGAGGAATGAGAACAGCTGGCCCACAAAGCCATGAGGGCTGAAATCACTGCTAATACCATTCCACTTGGAAATCTAAAGCCCTGTAGAGTCTGTATTTTGCTTAAGATTGCCCTTGATGCTGGGAAAAAACACTACATGTTTTTATATTAACCTTCCTGGATTTGCTCTTGCTTTGGTTCCATTATTTATATATTCTTATTTGTCCCTTTTTGAATGAGAATGTTCTTCCTCTGCCATTGTATACTGAAAGTGTTTACCTTTCTTTTAATTCTTATAGGGACTCACAGCTAAAAAATTTCCTTAAATCTCAAAAGAGATGTTGGACTTTCAGCAACAGCAAAACTATTATAACATTCACAATGCCTAGAGATGAACTAAACAGATTTTTCCTAGAAGAATGCACGTGGGCTGTGGAGATAGCTCAGTGGCATGAGTGCCTGCCTGGTGAGCACAAGGTCCTGAATTTGATGCCTGATACTATATACTGTGCCAGCTCCAGAAAGCCGTGTGCACCAGGCTGGTCTCAGAACTAGGCCTAGTGGTACACGCCTATAATCATGGCACTCAGGAGACTGAGATAAGAGGATCACTATGAGCCTGAACTGTGTAGTGAGATCCTGTATAAAAAAAAAACCAAAACAATAAACATGACAATTTTGAGACCACAGGCAACATAGATTCCCCAGCAGAGTCTCAAATACCAATAGTTGGAGCTTGGGAGAAGTGAATGGATCATGGGAGGGGTGATACTGATTAGTAGATTAATTTGCTAATGATTTTATAGCTAACTATGATTCTGGAAGAGAGCCTGGTCAGAGAAAGTGGGTCACTTGGGATGCAGCCTGGAAGGTTATAATTCCTTCTCTACCTCCTTGATCTCTCTTTTTTTCCTTCTTGCCATGCCATGCACAAGTTTCTTCTGCTATGCCCCATTGTCAAACTGCCTGGCCTTTGAGCCAACCAACTATGGACTCAAATGTTCACAACTGTGAGTCAAAATAAGACTTTTCTCCCTTGAGTTATGGGTTTCAGCTATTGTATTCCAGGAATGAAACAGTAACTAAAGCAATTCAGTTTTCAGAATTAGGGTATTATTTGTAGATGTAGGTAAGAGCATCTCATCAGGGATGACAGCATCCTAGATAGAGGGTAAGCCCTAAATACAATAACTTGTATCCTCAAAAAATAAAAGGGAAAGCATTTAAAGTCCATGGTTCCCATGGTGAAGGCCATATGAAAATGGAGACTAGACTATAATGATAGATCTAGAAGTCAAAGAAAACCAAGAATTCTTTCATCAAGGATGCAGCAGACAGGCATGAATCCAATATTCTTTACCAGAACCTCAAGCAAGAATCAACTTACTTTTGAATTTCTAAACTATCAAGGAGTGTCATAAATTTAGCTCAAGGATTTTACACTGCTGGACAAAATATCCATGTGAAACTCAACTGTCAGAATCTCAATGTTTGAAACTTACTGACCTCCAGTACCTCTGTGCCTGCTAACTCCTCTCAGTTCTCTAGGAAAAATAGGGAACAGCTCACTCCAGAAGCTGATGCTCTCCACCCTAATCTTTACCTTTTGTGCATAGCAGTTGTGATCTCCTAGTATACTCCTAATTTAGTTACTTTTATGTATTATGTATTCTCAGCCTTTTCTTCTATTAGAAAGAAAGTCTGCAGCAGCAGGAAACTTTGTATGGAAAAATATTTCCCAGTGTGGTAAATTGCATCCAGCTGAACTAAACTAGTTTGATTCTCAGTGTGGGATGCCCACAGGAGGATTGTTGCCAGGAGCATAAGAGGCAGAACTAGATAAGCTGTTGTGAGGTTTTAGGAAAGCTGTTTGGAGAAGCCTTATGAACTTTTGGAATCTGCTGGTTCTCTGGGCTGTTTTGCTGGGAGACCTAGTCATGCTGGCTTTTCTGGTAAACTTGGTTGTTCTCCTCTGAGGAAGAGCTTGGGACATTGTTGTCACTGAGAATGGCTATGGTTCACTTTGAGTATCACTTCCTGGTTCTGGAGAAGTGCTGCACAGCCCACCCTCCTGGACAAGCTCGTCATGTGGGTTTGCCTGGTGGGAGCTCAGATTTCCTCATTTTCAGAGGAGCTCAGGACCTCACTTGCTGATGACAACTCTGGTACTTTTCAGAGGAGCTCTGGTTCTCAACCTTGAAGGTGGCTTCCTGGCTTCAATTCACATCCCTCTGCCGGCTAACACAGGTCCTTCATCCACTGGCACAGGCTTTCTAGCTTCCACCACTGAACTTTGAGCCTTCTTGGTGCAGATCCATAAAGCAAACCATTGTTGTGGGCACTAGGCCTCCAGCTGGCCTTGAAGGCATCCTTGGGGCTCCAGGTTTTCAGCTGGGCTCGCCCAGAACACTGGAATCCAGGCCTTCAGATGGCTTCTTTGGTCTAATAGTATGTGGATAGATTTTCTTCACTATTAGTACATGATTCTTTGGGTGATTCATTATAAAATTTAACTATAAAATATGCCACATATTGTGTTGCTCACCTTAAACAACCCCAAATGATGATACCTAAGTGTCTAGAACAGTTTTTGACTTCTCAAATATATTATTTTGAACTCAATTAATGATATCTTTAGCACAAATGTTTGCCTAAATTACCCTAACTCATATATAACAGTATTTTAATCTTTGACAATTACTATGTATAAGTGTTCTGGCTCCTAGAATTTTCCCCTATGTTCTTTCTTTCTTTCTTTCTTTCTTTCTTTCTTTCTTTCTTTCTTTCTTTCTTTCTTTCTTTCTTTCTTTCTTTCTTGCTTGCTTGCTTGCTTGCTTGCTTGCTTGCTTGCTTGCTTGCTTGCTTGCTTGCTTGCTTCTTTTTTAATGTATTTAATTCAGGGTCTATAGGATCTCATTACACAGATTGGACTTGTAGTGATCCTGTTTTCAGCCTCTCAAGAGCTGAGATTACAGGCCTGCACCACAGTGCCCAGTCTCAATTATTGTCTCAGCACACTCCCAGGGCAGGGCCCGCAGAGCAAGTGGTGCTGGGAATCCAACCCCGTCCCTAGGCTCTGCCTAAGCAGGCACTTTAGTCCGCTGAGCTATCTGGTCTGCTGGCTGGCTGGATGGCTTGCTTGCTTGCTTGTTTGTTTGTTTTCTTGCTTCCCTGCTTTCTTCTTTCTGTGCGTGTGTGCATGCGTGTGTGTGTGTGTGTGTGTGTGTGTAGCAATCGGACTTGAACTCAAACCCTGTGCAATAAACTGTATCTCTACACCCTATTACTTTTTTTTTTTCAGTACTTTGGATTAAAATCGGGGCTTTTGCACTGAGCTATATTCCAAGTCCTTTTATTTATTTATTTATTTATTTAACTAGCTAGCTAGCTAGCTAGTTAGTCAATAATCTTCCTTCCGCAGCTTCTCAGAGAACTATAGATGTTTACCTCTGTACTTGACTATTTCCCTCATTTATTCTCGGTGACCTTTCACATACTTTATGAAGTTATATGGCTGTATCAAATCAAAATAGCTCAACTCTCTTTTATAAGCTTAACTTCTGCTGCAGCAATTTCAGTACAATTTCCTGTTTCATTTGTGGCTCCAAAAGCAACCCACACCCAAAACTTACACTTTAAATAGTTTTTCCAAGTCTGACAGTGTTCTCCGCACCTTGTTCTAAATGTGCACATCAATCCTGAAGACAGGTTAGCACTATTTGTCTAGGGCATCCAAATAGAAAATATGTTTTGGAATATGACACTCCATTTTTATTTGTGGGTCTGTGTGCAGTTCAAGTTGTACCACATCAAGATAGATGAAATCTGAAAAGACTAATAAAATGTATTAGAGATAGGAATATTAACTTTAAAACAGTTGGGATCTTGGTAAAATGGGAACTTATGCTAGAATAAAACAGCATACATACAAAAAAAGAGTTACTTGTGTCAAAAACCTGCTTATAATATTTTGATTTATAAAGTTTTCTTCAAGCTTTCATTCACTACTGATAGGCATTTTGTCAAGTAGATGCATAGTACATACATATAACTATTCCTGTTTTTCTTTTCCTAGGTAACATGAACATATCAGTTTTACCTTGACTTGGATGATCAAAATTTAGACCCCAAAGTCCTTTATTTCCAGGGTAAATCTTGTCTACTCTACATTAAGGAATATCACTGACTATAGTCTGTCATCTTTTATTTGGTGGAACCAGGGATTGAACTCAGACCCTTGCACTTGCCAGGTAAGTCCTTATTCCACTGAGCCATCTTCCCAGCCCCTGGTCTGTCATCTTAATATTTCTATTTTCATCTTATTGAGGGGAACCAGAAAATAGAAATTGCACACTTTTGAAGTATTCAATAGGATGATTTAAAATATGTCCATATTGTGAATTTTTTCTTGGGAGTAAATAATTTGATCTACTCTCTTAGAGAAGTTCCAAGTCTATGGTATAGCATTATTAACTATAGGCACCACCACGGATGGTTGAGAACTTCAGAAGTGTAACTCACTAGGGATCCAAGGTCCTCACTTTGTGAACATCCTGAGCCCACACAAGAGGGCCCCGAGATGCTGTGGGTGTAAAGACCCACACCCGGAGTGGAGAGGCTACACACAGGATGTGGGAGGGAGGGGCTCACTCTCCCGGTCTGCCCTTGTTGCATTTTTTGTCTCCTGTAGCCATGAAATACTGTCCCTCACCAATACACCCTGTCTCAGAACTAGCTGATTATAGATTGAAACCTACAGAAAATGTGAGCTAAATAACACTTTCCTTATTCATGAATTTTGAATATTGAGTATTTTTTCAGGAATAAGAGTAAAGTAACTAAAATACCATCTTACATATTGTTCATTAGAACTTACTCATCTTCAACTCATCTTCAAAGTGCATGCACTTTGACCAATATTTCTCCATTTCTCATATTCCCGAGCCTCTAGAAACTATTTCTTCTTTGTATAAGTTTGACTTATATTTAGATTTCACACCTAAGTGAAACAATATAGGATTAGGTTTCTATCTCTGTTTTATTTCAATAAGCATAATTCCTTCCAGCTTCATCTACACTGTCAAGCAATGCTGTGAATTATATAACACAAAATTTTTTAGCCATTTATCTATTAATGCACAACTAGAATTTAGACCTTTTGAGTATTGGAAGTAATTCTACCAGTATGATGAACATACTTTCTTAAGATGCCGATTTTGTGTCATTTCATTATAAACTTATGAACGGGACTGCAGAGTCATAGATTTTTTAGATCCTTCTATATTGTTTTCTAAAATGGTTCTACAACTTTAAAATTATTAAAATTTTCTTTTCTTCACATACTCATCAACATTTACCTCCTGTCATTTTGTTAACAGTCATTCTAAGAGAAGCAATGTGATAGCCCATTTTGATTTTGATTTTTACTTATCTTTGCCAAATTTGTTGGCTGTTTGTACATTTTCATTGAAAGATATCGACTCATATGTGGTGCTCACAATTCCATTGAATCATTGGATTACTGCTAATGACATTGATAGGTTTTCATATATTTTGTATGTTTATCTCTATTACATCTGCAGCTTACAAGTATATTCACTCATCCTGCTGGCACCTTTCCTGTTGATTATTTCCTATGTATTTAGAAGATTTTCATTTAATGTAATCTCACTTTTTATAATTAAATGTTTTAGTTAATCACAAAATCATGGAATTATACAGTTATGGGGTACATTAATGAAAAAATGTTTCAATATAGTTAAATATTATGTGAAGTCATTTAACATTTCTTCATGGTAAACATTTTCAAACTTCTGTCTTCTAGCTTTCTGAACTGTACCATACATTAATGTTATCTTTTCTAAACCTATTGTGGAATAGAGCACACAGAATTTCTTGTTTTTGTACTTCTCTAACTTAGCATTCATTTTAAATGGTTTTGTTTTGTTGTCTATGTTTTTTTTTTTTTTTTTTTGGCGGAACTAGGGATTGAACCCAGGTCCTTGTATTTGCCAGGGAAGCACTTATTCCATTGAGCCATCTCCCCAGCCCCCTGTTGTCTATGTTTTTAGTGTGATACCTGCCTAGAAATTATGTGGCAAGACCACTGTCAAAGAGATTTTCCCTGTATTTTCTTATAGGGATTTTATATTAAGAAATTTTATATTTAAGCATGAAATCAATTTCTGGGGCTTTTTCATTGTATATTCTAAGTGGTATGGAATTGGGATCTTATTATTGTACATCTATATGTTCAGTTTTCTTGATATCATTTACTGGTTAAAAAAAAAAAACTATTCTCTCCAGTTGCTTATCTTCAGCATCTTTGTTAAACATTATTTGATGTTTATATTTGGATTTAGCTTTGGGCTCTTTATTCTTTTCTATTGCTCTAATGTCTGCTTTCATAGCTGTATATTCTGTTATAATTGTTACAGATTTTTTTGTTTCCTGAGAGACTTGATAATTTTGGATCCTTGTCAACATTTGATAGAATGCTTTTAAGCTTTTCTTGTTGTTTGAGGTAATCTCATTTTTATTAGTGAATGATTATTATATATAATATTTACTTTCTTTGGCAGAATGAATACATATACATTATACATCTCAATTCTTTTTCTTTTCATCTCATTTAGCCTCCTTCCCTTTCCCCTCTGTTCATTGCTTGATCTCATTCCTTTTTCGGTACATGTTTATACTACAAAATTTTGTCTTTCTGCATAGAGTCTATTTATTCATGTACATAACAGATCTGATTTGTTTTTCAGTACTCAGGGTCAAAGTCAGGACCTTGCCCCTGCTGGGTAGTCGCTTGTACTGCTGAATCATGTCCCCAGGCCCACATTTTTTTTCATTTTTCTCCCCACTCTTTCTCTTCTCCTTACATCTTTTGATTCCTGTTCCTTTTAAGAAAGACCTGTCACTCTATTTCCCCTTTCTGCCTTTTATTTTGCATTTTACTTATGCTCTGAGTTTCTCACATACAAGATGATATATAAGAAACATGATATTTAAGCTTCTGTGTCTCATTTCACTTAGCAGCGTGATTCAAGATTTTTCCATTTTTTTGGAAATGGTTTGTGTTTATACAGTTTAAAATCCAGTTTGAAATGAAGAAGCGTGGTGCATTTATTATTCTTTTAAGGCTATTTCTGCTACCTATCACATTTTATGATTATATACAAATTTTAGGATATGCTTCTATTTCAATGAAATGTACCATTATGATTTTGATGGGGATTGCATCTTGTAAATTTCTTTGATGAGTATGGACTTTTTCACAATAACTGAAATCAAGAATGCAGAATATGTTTCTATTTATTTTGTCTCATCTTTCATTAATAGCTGAAATGTTTCATTGTGAACATCTTTCTATTATTTGGTTAAATATATTTCCAAATATTTATTGTATTTATTAGTTCTTACTGAATTTTGGGTGGGTAGGTATGTAAAGCTTTCTATGCCAGGGAAGTGCTTATTCCACTGAGCCATCTTCCCAGCCCCTACTAAACATACAGTCATTTCATCTGGAAAGAGAACTAAGTTTACTACTTCTTTTCCAAATTATATGGTTTTTACTACCTTTTATCCACTAATTGTTCCAGCTAGAATGTTTAGTATTATACTAAAGAGAAGGACAAGAGTTGGCATCTTCTTTCGTTCCTTAATTTAAAGGAAAATCATTCAGCTTTTCAATGATGAATAAAATTTTGATAGTGTGTTTTTTATATAGAGCCTTATCTATACTGCAGTAGATTGCTGTATATCTATTTTCTTGAGATTTTTTTACCCTCTATGGATGTGAAATTTTATTAAGTGATTTTTCTGCATCTTTAGTGAGATCATTTGATAGCTTCATTCTGTTCATCTGATGAACAGTAATGCTTCAGCTGATAAATTCTTCAGTTTGCAAGCAATTTGTTTCATAAAATTGTTCATTAAAATTTTGTCTTCAAGGGCCTGGGGAGATGGCTCAGTAGAATAAGTGCTTCCCTGGCAAGCATAAGGGTCTGAGTTCAATCCCAGTTCTGCCTCCCACATAAAAAATAAAATAAAATGTGTCTTTGAATTCTACATCAGGCTTCAAACATAACCAAAACTATCTTCCCCACATAAACACAAGTACAGTTATCTTCATCACAATTGCAAAACAAAGTAAGTTTGTAAACTGATGTGTCACATTTATTTTCATGTGTTAATGAATTCTTACATTCTGGTGATGAACTCACTTATTCTGGAGATCAAATTAATATTTTGTTGAATTTCTCTCAGTATTTTGTGAAGATCTCTTTTCATCTATGTATATCAGGGATAAGTTCCCAATATGTAAATTCTGTTTCCCTTAATGCTGTACCATAATTCCTATACTTTTTAAAAATGTATTTAGTACAGGGTCAACAGGGTCTCACTTCACAGATCAGACTTGTGGTGATCCTCCTGTTTTCAGCCTACCAAGCTCTGGAATGTGCCACCTCACCCAGTATCAATTGCCATCTCAGCATGCCCTGGGGTCAGAGCAGGCACCAGGCAACAGAGATTGAACCCTGGTGGCTGTGCCTGCCTAAGCAGGCACTTTAGTCTGCTGAGCTATCTGCACAGCCCCCTATACTTACGTTTTTAAGTTTTGTCACTCTTTTCTTTTTATCTCTCATTTTGTTGTTTGGAATGATTGTACTTTGAGTACTCCAAGCTTTTGTCTCTTGATCAAGCCCATTTTTTATATTCTATTGCATTTTTCATGTCCTTCATTGTATTTTTCACATCAAAAGTTTCTCCTGGATTCTTATTTATGATCTCTTGCTCTGTGTCTACCTCTCTGTTTCTATATCTATCGTTCTTAAATCCATGTTTTGGTACATTATTTTTTGTTTCATTAAATATTTATTTGCACTTTATTTTATATCTCTTGAGTTCCTTAAATTGAATTAGTTATGTGGAAATTCAGTTTTCCATTTTTTTCTAGTCAATTACTAGGTAGCTACCTTTCTCTTTTGGTATTACCATGTTTCTTTGTTTTAGGTGTGTGTTTCTTGCTTTGTACTTTAAAGTGACAAGAAACAATAAAGTTAATACAGAATTTCAAAACAAGATAATAGTAAATTACCAATGATTTCTGTCAAAGTAGATTACTAGATTTCTAGGTACAGATATATAAAATTGATCAAACAATGTAAGCACTAATTGTTCCTTTCCATGAACTAATTGAAATTAGTTGTATAAATATCTTAGCTATCTTGTATGCACATACATAGTTTTCCCTTTTCTTTTTCTTTTATCCCCTCCTAGATGTTTTTCCTTTTGAACAGTTTCTTTCTCTTTCATTACATCCACTGTGACTTTTGAATCTTATTTTTCAGTTTCTTACACTATGGGTGTGTTTCTTGTAGCTTTAGTGTCTTAACAGGTAATGGAATAGTTATTTCTAGATTTTTCAGAGTGCAATTCATAGGAATACTTGTAGACAGGGAGTTCAGTGGACTGTGGTTGGTTTTAGCTCCTGGTAAGGTCCAGGAGCATACTCTTCATGCAGTTCTGTCAGCTGAGGACAGTGTGCTGGAAAATTCCAGTCAAGAATGCAGGTGACTACAGAAAGGAGAGCCAATAGAGTCTTCAATAGTGAAGGCCCAAAGCATCTTACAGATCCATTTCTCGTATAATTGCAGATATAGCTCCCTAAAATGATATTTTTGTTGTAAGGCTCAAGATTGCAATAGTTGTGGTTGTAGTGACTTATACACAGATACGGAATAGCCACAGAGCTTGGGTCTGGAACGTGCTCATTTAGACAACGCACTCTTTTTGTCTGGTGTTCTCACAAGCACATAAAATTGATGATTTAGTGGCCTCAAAGCATGCACAGAGTCCCATATATGTGAGGCCTACACCATACATATACATATAGAGCAACTATGGAGCCCTGGTCTGAAATACAGGTAAATGAGGAACAACTCTGATTCTGGTGTTCAGAGTATATGTGGGCTTTTTAGTGATGGCAATCCTGGTCATAAGATTTCATAACAGCGTCTCTGTCTTGAATGTGGTATAGCTTCTCCAATTTCATAACACTTATGGCAATAATGTTTATTTTTTACCTTGTTAATAAATGTTGCCAACATCCTCTATAGAGAAGATCACTGGTTTGGTGCTAATAAAGTCTACCAAGCCTTCTAACAGCAATGCTGTGGGGGGTTCCGTGGCTCTCTCTTAGGCTGCAGATATTGACAGTATTAAGGAACCCAGGTGTCTCCGTAGACTAGATCACTGAGGACCATGGGATTACCAACAAAACATGCAAATGTGGCCGACAGAGACAGCCTCTTCCTTCTTTATTTCTACCCCTTTCTAAATATTTCAGTTATGCCCATCTCCCCACTAGTACTATGTGCAGTCTTCTATTTTCTTCTTCAACTACGTTGTCATAAGCTTTTAATTGAAGTCTTGAACCCTGCCAGGACCTTTGTATTCCTATATAACTAAAATAATGTTTTGTTTGTGTAAGGAGATTAAGGCTATTATTTCATTATTTATTGCCTTCTTATTTTATAGTTAGTGATAGAGAAAATTATCTGGATTTGAAGTTGTTTAAAAGAATTCAACAAAAATATTTGATTATATATGTATATATGTTTTTTTGAATACAGATCTACATATAGACCACAGTGGAATATTTAACAAGATAACAAATTGAAGAATGTTAGTATAAGGATATATAAGCCATTGGTCACTACATAGCAGGCCTTTCTATGGATTATTAATTAAGTAGGTTGTGGATATATGTGAAGAATATTTCTTTTGTTATATATAAAGCACTAATGTAGATAGATAGATAGATAGATAGATAGATAGATAGATAGATAGATAGATAGATAACCTCAACAGATACATAGGTTTTTCTGTGGCATTAAAATTTTTGGCAGAGTCAAACACGATTAGGAAAAAATGATGGATAATACTAATACATATTAATTAAAGTTGAGTTCCAAATCTGTGGTAAATGTTTCCTATCAACAAAGCAAAATAGGAAATATTATAAATACCAAAGTGTACATTCCAAGCCAACGTGGTGGCGCATGTCTGTAATCCCAGCACTTGGGAGGCTGAGGCAGGAGGATTGTTGTGAGTTTGAGACCAGCCTGAGCTACAAAGAGAGCCTAAGGCCAGCCTGAACTGCATAGTGAGACCCTGTCTCAAAAAGACAAAAAAAAAAAAAAAAAAAGTGTACATTCCAAATTTTTTTTAAAAAGAGAGCTTTTTTCTAATTGTATTTAACTAAAGGTCCCTTTATTTATTTATTTCTTGTTGGCGGAACCAGGTATTGAACTCAGGCCTTTGCACTTACCATGGAAGGGCGTATTCCACTGAGCCATCTCCCTCATGTCCTAAAGGTACCTTCATATGCCATTGTGCAGCAAATCTTTGGGAGATTAATTTTTCACTAGCTTTCTTTGCTTGCTTCACTTAGTAAAAGGTCAAAATGTTAGTATTCAATGGACCCAGGAAGATAAAAACAAGGTCAGATAATCCAAGTATGCAGATTTGAGAAAGTTTGGCTAGATTCAGATCTAAATAGATTTCAGGAGTGAATGATTTGCATGTTTTCAGATATTTATTTCAAAATGTCTTGTTATCTTGACTGAGCATTTGAAAAACATTTACTGATAATTTAAATTTGAATTTTTTGTTAAGAATCGGAAACTGAAGTATTGGTGTTATTGTAAGGGCCTTTTCCCCCACACATTTAAGAGAGAAAGCTTTTCTTTGTGTAAATATTACATACTTGTAGTAAAACATTTTAATAGTATAAAAAGTATATGAGAGAAAATGTCACCTGAACTCCCATAATTTTGAGATAATCATTAATATTTTGAGTTCTATACTTTCTTTTTAAATCAGATTTTATTGGTATATTTTAGGTATGCATAATGGTCACACTCATCATAGAGAATTTATACCCATATATGACATAACTATATTCATTTTTTCCCATAACCCTACCTGCCCTTCAGCCCTTCCTCCATTCCCTAATTAAAAAAAAAGATTTGTTTCCATTTTCCCTGAGTTTCTTACTTTTTATTATTTTCTATCTTTTCACCTAAATCCTCTTTTTAAAAATTCTCTTTAAATCTAAAAATGCCTATTATACATTTGAGTATAATACCTTGTTTATACTTTTGATTTCTCAAACCATAGAAATAATATGGTATTGGCACATGTGTGTCCCATTCATTTCACTTAAGGACATGTTCATAAGCTGCATCCATTTACCTAGGAATATCTCAAGCTTATGCTCTATGGCAGAGTAATACTTCACTCATAAAACAACCACATGTCATTTAAGCATTTACCAGTTCGTGAGCACTTGGGCTGTTTTCAAGACTAGCTATTGCAAATTGTACCACTATAAAAGTGGGTGTGCATGTACTGCTTAATGCTAAGCCTCTAGAAAAATAAAAGCAGGCCAAACCCAAAGCTCACATAATGAAGGATATTATAAAAACTAAAGCAGAAGTTAATACAATGGAAACTAAGAAATCAATACGAAAAAAATCAATGAATTGAAGAGATGATTCTTTGCAAGACTAAATACAATAAACAAATGCATAGTCAAACTTACCAAAAAAAGGAAATAAAAGAGTGAAATTTGTTCCGTTAGGAATGAAAAATCTGAAATGTTAATAGGCCCTGCAGAAATCTATAAGGTCACCTAAATTTACTTTGAGAACTTATATTCTAATAACTTGAAAAATGTTGAAGAAATGGACAGATTCCGAGATATATATGAATTACCTAAACTGAATCAAGAAGAACCAAAAATCCTAAATAAACCAATGTCAATAAATGAAATTGAAGATATGACTTAAAATCCACAGAGATTAGCCCAGGCCCTGATAGATTCACTGTTGAATTCTACAGGAAATTTGGAGAATACTCCATACTACTACCTCCCAAACTTTTTAATGGAATTGAAAAGGAAGTAATACTACCTAATTCATTCCTGGAAGCAAGCACTAGCCTGATACCAACACCAGGGAAGGACGTAACTAAGAAAGAGAATTATAGACCAATCTCCTTGATGAACTTACATGCAACAATCTTTAATGTGATACTAGCAAATAGAAGACAGCAAATGATTAACAAGAGTATACACAACATGATCAAATGGGATTCATCTCAGGACTCAGGAATGGGTGACTTTGCCTGAGACTGAGTTTGAGGATAGCTGACTAATGTGGCAGAAGAAATGTCAAGGCAATTTAATGTTGAGGTAGTAGCATGACTATTGTGAGGGCTTTTTACCAGACCTATGTTTATATTCAAGAGGAAGAGCCCAACGTGATGATTTAAAACATTTTGGGTTTGGCCATAAATGAAACTCCAGTAAAGCTCTGGACAACCAAGATAGAAATGAGGAGATCACCTTTTCTGAGAAGGAATAAGAGACTATAAAAGATGGCCTGAGGTCCTAACAAGAAGCATCAAGTCTACATTCTTTGTAGCCTCAAAACTGCAGAAATATAAGACTTTCTTTTGAGGAGAAAGCCACAGAGCACTATATTCTAGAATGGTGGTCATAGCCACACCAGGTTCCAGAATGGGGTCAGCATAGAGAATTTGTTCCTCAGAATTAGATTTAAAGTGCCCAATGATCCAGGCACTTGACCCCTACCCAATATAGAGGAATGTCTGGCTATTAACCAGCAGACAACAAACCTTGGCATTATTCATGTGATATGGTTTTAGGTGCATTCAGAATTCAATGGTTATGGAGTTAAAAAGGCTTTCCCCTCAATTTCAGAAGGCCTGAGAGGTCAGACAACATGTCCTTGAGAGGGCAGTGTGAAAGCTGTGAGTGCGAAGTCCAAGATGCAATGGAGACCCAAAAAGTTTGTAAAAGTCACAAACCTGGATCATATAAATCAAGCTACAAGGAGGGACAAATTATGACTAAGAGAGAAGCTGTGGGAGATAAAACCATCAGAAGTGCCATAGAAGTAGAGTCATTCAAGCCTTTCAGAGCTCACAATTTGCCATAGAGAGCTTCAGATGCTAGACATGAAACTCCAGGACCTAATATTTGCCCTGCTTTATATTTTTTTTGTCCCAATCCTTTCTATCCCTTTGTCTGTAATTTTGGGGATGAAAAAATTTCATGTACTTTTTAAATTTACTTTTCTAAAGTACTTTGAATGTACTTTTATGTACATTTTTATGTGCTTGCATAGTCTTACTACACAGTTCCAATTCAGAATGGTCCTCCTATTTTCAGTCTCCTCAACATGGATTACAGGCGTGTGCCACCACGCCCAGACTTGGAGGCTGGCTCAGTGTAGCATGCAGTACAGGGGATAGAACCCTGGTCCCTTAACTTGCCTAAGCAGGTGTATAGTCTGCTGAGCTACCTTGTCAGCTTTAAGATGTTAACTTAATTCTGGAGTATCTAAGTTTTCATTTGTACAGGAGCATAAAACTGAGAGTTTGCCTTACATCTAGGAAGAGACTTGGGAGTTTGATTGTTCAGCAATGCTGAAATTGTTAGAACTTTGGCTACTCTTGCAGATCCCTTTAACATAAAGAGATATGTGTGTCTTTGGGGGCTAGGAGTAAAATGCTACTGTTCTAATATAATGTAATATGGATAGACAGTACTGATTCTTAAGAGTTTTAAATGTGTGCTATAATATTCAAGTTGTAAAATGATAAGAATAAACATGTATATCTGGAGACCAGTTTAAAGAGATGCATCTGGTTGCCAATTTGACAAGTGGTGGGTTGTAATGGCTGATGCCCTGTGTCAACTTGAGAAGTTTAGAAGTTTAACTGAGGGACTCAGTGGGGATCTAGGACCCTCACTTTGAAAACATCTTCTCATGCAAGAGGAAGGTACAGAAACTGTATGGATGCAAAGGAACTACCCTAGAGCGCAGAGCCTGCATACAATAAGGGAAGAAAATAGCTTTGCTCCTTCCCTTTTGCTCTTGCTGCCTTTGCTGTCTTCTGCCTCCCTGAACTACTGCCCATGTGCCATGACACCCTTCCTTGGAACCAGCTGATAAGGCACTGACACCTCCACAAACTGTGAGATAAATAAACTTTTTCTCCATTAATATTGGGTGCCTTGTATTTTATCTCAGTAATGAGAGAAAAGTACCCAAGACACCATGTATGACAAACCAACAGCCAACATCGTACTAAGAGGATGAAAGCTTCCTGCTTTCAATCTCAAATCAGCAAGAAGGCAAGGATGTACACTGTCATCACTCTTTTTTTACTTTATTAAAATTTTATGTATTTGGTACAGAGTCTCACTATGAGGCTTGGACTCATAGTGATTCTCCTGTTTTGAGCCTCCCCGGTACTGGGATTATAGGCATGCGCCACCATGCAGGTCTCAGGAGCAGGCTCAGTTTGGCCTGTGTGGCGTGTGGTGCTGGGGATCGAACCCTGACCACTGTGCTTGTTTAAGCAGGAACTTAGTCCACTGAGTTACCTTGCCAGCACTACTCCTACTACTTTTCATTAGTATAGTTTGGGAAATGAGCTAGAGCAATTAAACAGGAAGAAAGAAATCAAAAGAATAAAGATGGGCAAGGAAATTACTTAAATTATAATATAGCATTAACCATCATATGTTTAATCAGGATTAAGTTCCTGATCTCACAGAAAATGGAGTACATTTCACAGAAAAACTGAGAAACTTGAGAACAAATATAATACTAAGAATATAAATAATATTTTAAATCATAGTTCTTACATGAAATTTAAGCAAGACTAATAATGTGAAAAATCACTGTTGTAATTCAACTAAGAACTAAACTAATGGCCAACATTGGCAAATCTCATTTTCTCATAAAAATTATTAACTACTCATCCATTGACCTATCAACTCCATTCAACATCTCAACTTGATGAAATGTTGGCTCCTTATTAGATGTATGCTTAGCACTACAAGTTATCAACAGACTATTCCCAGCAATACAATGCACTGCAGATGCAACTACAGCATTCTTATCAGTCACCCACATCTGCTGAGACATTTTCTATGGTCAACTGATCCATTACCTCTACACCAATGGAGCGTTAAAATTCTTTCATTTTTTAAAATGTATTTAGTATAAGGTCTACAGGGTCTCACTACATGAATCAGACTTCTAGTGATCCTCCAGTTCTCAGCTTCCTAACGTTGGTGTTACAGGTGCATGCCACTACACCCAGTCTCACTCGTCATCCTCACGTGCCCTGGGAGTGGAGTCATCATGGCTTTTGGTGCCAGGTATTGAACTCTGGTCCATGAACTCTTTTCCAAGCAGGCACTTTAGTCTGCTGAGCTATCTGTCCATCCCAGCATCAATATTCTTTAATTTTCTTTACTTTCATGTGGGACAAGAAATCTACTACAGATCTCTTACATTTGTAGATAACTGAAACATTGGTGTCCTACTATTATTTGCTGTTATAGTCATAGCCTCCATAGGATACGTTCTCCCCTGAGGACAAATATCATTCTGTGGTTCAACAGTAATCCTATGCACTATTCCTTATGTTGGCCCAATCCTAGTGAAGTGAATCTGAGGAGGGTTTTCAGTTATAAAGTTACCCTCTTGAAGACATAGGGGTAGGTAAAGAGTTCATGAAAAAACATATATTCGCATGGGAAGCACTTGAAAGAATCAACAACTGGGATCAACTCTTCTTAAGGAGCTTCTGCATGTCAAAAGAAATTATCAACAGAGTGAAAAGACAACCCACAAACTTTGAAAAAATCCTAACTAATAAGCAATCAGACAGAGGACTACTGTCTAAAATATATAAAGAACTAAGATATAACAGGGCCCTCAAATTTAAAGATCGAGTTCAGAAATGGGTATCTGAGATGAATACACACTTCTCAGAGGACGAAATTAAAGGAGCAAATAAATATATGGAAAAATGCTTCATATAGCTAACCATTTGTGAAATGCAAATAAAAACAACACTGAGATATCATCTCACTCCAGAAAGAATGGCTATCATAAGGAAATCAACCAACAACAGATGTTGGAGAGGTTGTGGAGAAAAGGGAACACTTCTCCACTGCTGGTGGGAATGTAGACTGCTACAACCATTGTGGAGGTCAGTATGGAGAATCCTCAAAAGAGTAGGACTAGAAATCCCATTCAAGCCAGCTATCCCCCTACTGGGAATTTTCCCAAAGGATCTGAAAACATTGTATCATATAGATATATGTGTACCTATGTTTATAGCAGCACAATGTGTGATAGCAAAATCTTGGAAACAACCAAGATGTCCATCAAAAATGGAAAAAGATGTGTTATTTCTATGTAATGGAGTATTACTCAGCTATTAAGAATGATAAGTTTGAAGCATTTATACTGAAGTGGATGCCACTTGAACATATACTCATAAGTGAAATAAACCAGACACACATGTGTAATATACTCTCCTAGTATAACAAGCAAAAAGCAGAAATACAAAAGGAAACGTACAACAACAATTAAAATCAATTGAGTCTGATAAGGCAAAGTGAATGGCATTTGCTGCAGGGTACTAATCAGCTTTTCTTCTGGATGGTTAACAGCTTAAGATCACAAATCAGAGTTGGAGAAATAGAAGAGCCACAAGGCCAGCCAACATTTTGGCTCTAGCTTTTCAAGGTCAGCGAAGACTCAGGACTTAGGAGAACCTGTGCTGCAACATCATGAAACTCAGATGAGCTCCAAATTTTCTGAACAAGGAGATTATGGAGCCACAGAGAAAAGTGATTGAAGTTCTATAGTGTGCCTGGGGAGAGTCATATGGAGAGAAAACTTTCTCTCAGGCTCTCACAGAGAGCAAACTTGTCAAGCATTGGCCGTGACTCATCCACATGGATGACACAAAGGATCTTCAGAATAATGTACAGGACTACAAGATAAACCCTGAGGGAACTTCACTGACCACATAAGAAACATAAAGTTCATGTGTTGGTATATAAGTCTTGCTCTATCTAGGTCTTAACCATCCAGCAGAAAAGTATAAAAATGAAGTATACTTCACGAGGCCATAATATTAAGCTGAGCTGTAAATGGCTATGGTTGACAACTTCTTTGAATAACTCACTATTGTTGTGGAATGCTGGACTGCGTTGGATTGTGGTGTCGAGTTCAAGCACCTAAGTTAGTTGAATGACAATGGAGTGCCCACCTTTGACAGATGTAGGCAAAGGAAGGGGTATAGAAAGAAAAAATCATGATGTGTGTATATAGACAATACAGTTGGGATAGGTAATGCTGTGCTTGTACATAATCCTATGAGAGGCAAGATTTGCAGTAATGGTGGTTGGACAGGATATTATGTTGGCTTCTAGTACTATGGTCATCCACTACGAAAATAATTATTGAATTTTTGATATAATCCAGGTATAAAAAATAAGTTAAGTAAGCAGCTACACTCTTAATTTACTGATAAGAGATATCTGCTATAATAATTTCTGTAAGTATAATATCATGTATGCACCTTATACTATACCAAAACAGTGTGAAAATAGTTTGCAATGTATTAATTGATCGAATCTGTCTTGTTAAGGTGTCTTAAAACCGTCTGATTCATATTTGTACTTCAATAAAATAAAAAATTAAAAATTAAAAAAAAAATAAAGTTACCCTAATATGATTCTTCACCTTCCACTTCATTCTTCCATGTATCATTTCAGACTTACAATGAATGCACTTGCTATCCCTCCATGAAACTGGATCTAACAATCCATCAGGACTTAACTCAGATTCAAATAAAATTCCATTTTACCCTTAGTACAAAATCAAAGATATCCTAGGGCTCATATTCATATTGTTATTCCTACTAATTGTAGTTTTATTCTCACTAGATCTCTTAGGTGATCCTGATAACTACTTCCTTTTAACCCCTTAAATACAGCTCCACATATTAAAACAGGATGATATTTCCTGTTTGCATATATGAGGGAAATAAGCCCTAGAATTCTCCATCTTAATCTTAACACTATTTCCAATCTTACATTTATCTAAAAAATGCAGCACATCATTCCAACCACTTAGTCAGTAACTCCTCTGACTACTTGGCAGCAAATTTACTGATCCTTATATGAATTGGAGGTAAATCAGTTGAACACCCTTTCATCCTCATCGGCCAACCAGCATCTATTTCTTCCTTCTGTATTATTTTAATTCTCATATCAATAATAAGCCATGTAGAAAACAAATTACTTAAATGAAGAGTCTTAATAGCATAATAATTATACTGGCTTTGTAGATCAAAAGTGGAGCACCAATCTTCCTAAGAACTTTTCCTCAAGAAAGAAGCAATAAGCCACACAATGAGTTTATAAACTGAAATTCTCATTAAAAATTTTTTGATAATAGAAACCTTCCTATATAATGACTCTCCACTTATGTACTTTGTACATTAATTAACATCCCCATTAATATATTCAAGAGTATATAAATGTATAATATAGCATAATACATCTTTGTGGATGGTTGGCGTGATACTCTACATAAAATTTCAAACACGTCACCACAAGACGTCCAGATTTAAACAAATTCAGAAGTGTAGCTGGATACAAAATGAATGCTGAAAATTCAATACACACCCTGTACACAAATAACAAGTCATTGAATGAAAAATTAGAGAAACAATACCTTTCACAATAGCAAATACTTTATACATATATATGTATACATTTATTTTTATATTATGTAAAACAAAATATATATATATATATTAAACTGTATGTAACAGATTTTCATCTTTAATTTTACAGTTAAACGCCTTCTTTTTGTCTCTAACTTCTATTGTCTTTAAATTGTCAAGTATTCAAATATATAATAGGATTCTTTTCTATTTATTGGTTGATACAGGGTCTCACTACACAGCTCTGACTCATGGTGATCTTCCTGCTTTCAGCCTCTCAGAGAGGGAACAATTACAGGCATGCACCACTATGCTCAGACTCTGGCCAGCTCAGCCTGCCTTGGGCTTGGGACTGACATGCTATGTGGTGCTGGGGATCGAATCACAGTCCTTGCACTTGACGAAGCTTACCTAAACAGGCTCTTTAGCCCATTGAGCTATCTCACTGGCCCCGCGAGTATATAATAGAATCTAAATATTTTAGTGCAAATTAAAATACTCTTCTGTGTATCTCACGTAGTCATGGAAATGGAGACAACTAATTCCACAGGTTAGATTGTCAGAATTAACTTGATATAGGAAGGAATCATTTTCGCTCTTGATTCTCTGTGCATAATGACCATGTGTATGTCGTGGGCCAAAGTACTGTCTCCACAGAGGCACAGTCATGTCGTATTCATCACAGTATATTTATTACAATGCATGGTACTTACTAGGTAGTAAATCTTGAGGAAAGAGAAAGTATACAAACATACATAGGGAATTCGTAGAATCTACTTTATAAGGAAAGCGGTGAATTTAACAATTTAATAATACTAACAATATTAACTGAATTATCCATCTGCATTAAGCTTTAGAAACCTGGAAAGGCAAATTTATTTTCATATATAAAGTTTTTCTTCCCTCTTTATTCTACAAATCAGGATTAGCCAGCTAAACAGCCACAGTTCTGAAGATCGAATTACATGACTTCAATAATTCCCAATAGAAATTAACTCACCTAAAACTATGTCCAGACATGAGTGAAACAAAGCTCATCCATGCGTTGCTGGACTTCAAGTTATCTTTCCTGGGGGACACACGACTATAGTCTCCACAGCAGATGAGTTCCACTTTCTTTTTATTCTAACCAAAATGGAAAAGAATTACATATAATACTATAAAATATTTAATGATGAATAGGACTTCTATATAAATCTTTATTTCCTATTGACATTCTAGTTCTTGCTTCAGTGGACAGTTGTATATTTAGAATTAATAATTAGATAATGACATTTAATTTGAACATTTATCAATGTGTAGATAAGATTACTTTTTCACATTTTTAATTTCCAATATGCATTATATTGGGTTCATATTTTCACTCTGTAAGAAAAGTGAAAATATTACCCTAAAACATGTGAGGGTGCTCTCCATTCTCATGCCCATTTCTAAAGGAATACTTGCCAAAATTAAAAGCCTGTGCACACTGAACTCTTTCGAAAGATGTTTAGTTGCATATTTTTGAGGTTTAATGAGACAATTACAGGATCAGGTAATAAAATATTGTTCTGAAGGGGATTTTCTGTCAGATCCTCCTCAAAGAATTATAAGGAGTATTGGAAATACAAACTTCAAAGGTTGGTCAAATACAATCGAATAACAGCAAAGACTGTATGATTCTGACACATCATACATCTTTGGATTTTAAGTATGTTCTTTTACTTTTGCATAGCTCCTGGGTCATTTTAATCTAAATCCCTGGTGAAAGAAAATGCTTTAAGTTATGACTTTTCAAAACACTGAGGAGATGATACTTATAATTCTTCTTCCTGTGAAAGAAATCAAGGAAGCGGAATTCTGAGAACTCAGTGATTCAGTACGTATTGTCTTTGTTTTTTTTTTTTTTGTTTGTTTGTTTATTTTTTCTTGCTCTAACTTGTCTTCTGAGAAGGCACTGAGAGAATTAAATAAGAGGCTTGAGTTTTCCTTTCACATTTCCCAACCTTTTATTGCCTGCTTTGATGAATGGGCTAGTTCCTGGAAAACAAATAGTACTTCTGTTGATATTGTTATGGAGAACTAATGTTTCCTTGTGATTTCCTGGAAACTAATGGAACTTTTTTGAGATCTGAGGAACTTTGGAAGAGTGTTGTTCTGTTTGTTGATTGGACCAAAGTTCCTTCTCCATCCTTGCCCAACAACCTCACAGCTGAAAGAGCTCCTCTACCCTACTTCAAAATCTTTTTTTTTTTTTTTTTTTACTTTTATCTCATGCTTTCCACACTATACCTCACATTTGTTTTAAATTAGTGATTAGAAAACTTCATGCTTTGGAATATAGTGTGAGAGGAATGCAGTACTGCTTATTTATTGACATACTATCTATTGCTGATTTCACACAACAAGGCTGAATAGTCGTGACAAAAATTGTATAGCTGGCAAAGCCAGAAATATTTGTGATGTGGCTCTTTACACTAAAAGCTTTCTAACAACTGTTACAAAGCCATAGATTTATCAACAATTCTATGTAGAGACTTTCTGAAAGTCAGAAATATTCACTTTATGTGATGCTTGTGGATTCCTATAGATAAAGAGTATAAGACTTTACAAAATTAATATTTATAATTTTATATTAATTTCACACTGAAATCAAGAAAAATATTTCCTTTATATTTATCATCCTTGCATAAGTGTAATTCCCTCAGCTATTGATATCACAAATCATAATGATATAACTTATAATTCATGATACTGTATTGTTACATCCTCAGTACTCAAGCCCCATAGTTAGCACTGTGCTCAATTTTTGTTATTGTTCATTCTCTGTTTTTAACAAACATGGCATGTCACCCAGCTTCTATTGTAATATCATTCAATGTAGTGTCTGTGCTTTAAAATTTCCCAGTGCTTTTCTTAGTCATCTCTCTTTCCTAATTCCCACTAAAACTTATATTTTTATTCTCTCCACAGTCTTGTTTTTTTCCAGTATGTCATCATGCACAGTTGGAATGATATGCACTGGACCACTGAGTTATGACCAGCTTCACATATAAGCAACTTGAGTTATGACTAGAATTTTAGGTTAAACTTAAAATCGGCATCTTGAGTTATGATGTGAATCACAGTTGCTTGTAAGGTTATAAGCAAAGATTCTCCATGCCAAAACAAATGTATGTAAACATAATTCTGAGTCCAGATGCATATATTTATAGATATGATTTTGGTCAGCATTTTAGATAATTATTGACATTGCTGTCAAATGGCCCCAAAACTGCTTGAAAATAAGCTGAGAGGAAGGGATAGAAAAGAAAGAAGACTTGAAAAGAAGGAAATTGTAAAGTAATATGAGAGTGACATTTGTTTAATTGATCTAGCTAATGTGCACAGCATGTCAAAATCCACTATCTCAATAATCTTACATTGAGGATTTTGTAAGATGAAGATAGTATTGCTAAAAGTGTTATTCAAATTACTAAATCACTATCAACAGTGTTAGACAAGGTAGAAAGGCTATTATTAGTGGGGATAGATGAAAAAGAGATGTTAGGTTTAACCTACCTGAGTTTAATTTGTGAAAAGGCAAGGGCTGTAAATGCGGATAACACAAAGAATACTGCTGATACTAGTAACACATTTGTATCAGTAAAGAGTTGTTTCACAATGTTAAAGAAAAAATTGAGTTTTATAGCACAAGTAGGTATGATAAAGCAGTCAGTTGTGATAAAATGGCTGCTGAAAGCTACATACACAAATTTGAAATGATGACACTTAGAAAGGTCTTTTGATTTCAACAAGTTTTCAACTCTGATGAAGCTGGCCTTTTCCAGAAGAAGATATTAAAGAGAACATACATTACCCAGGAAGAGAAGGAAATGTCAGGCCCCAAAACTAAATTTATTGCTATGTGCCAATATGACTGGTGACCTCAAAATAAAGCCTTAGTTTATCACTTTAAAATGCTAGAATGTTCTGTAAATACAAAGTCATGAAGACTAGAGCTGATGCCCGTGGGAATCTAGCTCAAAGACCTAGGTAGCAATAGCACTTTTGCTTATGTGGATCATGGAGCCTCTCTGCTCTGTGTTGTTTTTTTCTTCATCTTTTTCTTTCTCATTAACTTTATTGAAAAGCAATTGTTATATAGCATATTAAAAATTGTAGACAAGTATTGAAATGTGAAAGATATAAGATGTAAAGTGTGAATTTTGGAGAAATGTCTTTGAAATGAGTACATTGCAGGAGATTAATAATAGAGCACATTGTAAATAAGTTATTTACAAAGTGAAACGAATATAACAATAAAAATTGTCTAAAATAAAAATGAAGAAGAAAGAATTTCCAGATCAGTCATATAATAGTTCACTCTGTGCCAAAATCAAGAAACTTATATTCATGTAATTGGAATTCTCAAAGTACAAAGAGGCAGGCAATAAATACTTAAAGATTTAAAATTTCTGAATTTAGTTGAAATTATAGCATCACATTTACAAGAAAAATGAACCTTTTGCACAAGAAAGTTGAATAAAATAATACCAAGATACATAAAAATATAATTTTCCAAAACTAATTGAAAAGAAAAAAATCATTAAATCATATACATAAAAAATGAGCTATGGAAAAACAAAATTAAATAGCATCTTATTCCACACTAGAAAAAAAAAAAAAGCAAGTGGGTAAGAATCGAGAGTAATTCAAAGGACTAAAAGAAAGAAAAAAATCTGTCCTCATTGAATTTTATACTTAGTAAACACAATTTTGAAAACTAAAAGTAAAATATTTTCCAGTTATACAAACTGGAAATATTCTAATACCTCCAGATGTAGCATATATAAAATGACAAAGAGCACAATACAGAAAGCAAGAGAAGTTGCTGTATGGTCCTAAATAAAGAATAAAGAGCTTTCAAAATGATAGTTATGAAGGACTATGTAAATTATATTAAATGAACCCATTTAAATGACCATTGAAGATTTTTTTTTTTAAAGGAGAGATTCTTTCTTTTTTTTTTTTTTGCAGTACTTGGGATTGAACTCATGACCCTGCATGTGTGTGTGTGTGTGTGTGTGTGTGTGTTTCTGTGTGTAAAAGACAAGAAAGAAAGGATCTAAAGAAAACGAAAAATGGAAAGATACATTTTAAAGATTTTGATACTAGGAAAAAATATACCATGTCTTATTAGTAGATTATAAATCAAAGATGCAGTATAAATCTTATCACAAAAATTAATATCAAATAGTTTTCAGAAAATTAATTAAATTTTAATTAAAATTATATATATATCTGTATATACAAAATAGTTATTATAGATATACAGTACTTTCTCTTAGTTCAATGAGATTTGTACTAATAGTGT
>PVKA01028552.1:0-29260 GCA_004027165.1 Ctenomys sociabilis
TAAGAATAACAGGATATGGGGGAAGGGCTCGGCACCCAAGTGGGTTACAACAAACAGGAGGAGGGTGAGAAAACCACAGTGTACCTGGAGAAGGAGGTCTTCCATCCAGGTGTAGAAAGACTGGAGAGTAGAAGCCTGGGGGTGAAACCAGGTCAGATTGGTACAAACTGATCAAATAAAATAGATGAAGCAACAGGATGTGCCAAGGCAGGGCATTTAGGCATTTTCTCCCATGGGGTGTGGGGAGGTTACCTATGACTTCCACAAAGTGAGGAGGTCAGGTGAAGTGTCAGCTGGGCATAGCTTTTTTTCCCAGTGAATCCACTGTGGAGGTTCTTGTGAATGGACAGCCACTGGAGCTCTATAGGGGACTTGGAAAGATCCCTTCTAATCTGCCTGCAGGGATGGAGGGGTTTAAATTATTAATCAAGACCAATTTGTTGCTAGGTTATCGTAGTAAGGGCAAGTGTCAGGAGAAGGTTGGAGTACATCCCATTTTCTTCCAGACCTGTTGTACAGTTGGCAGATAATCTCCAACGGGGCTTGTCTCTGGGCTGTGGTTTGGCCCAAACAGAACGATGGGCCCCTGTGAAAGTTCACACAATTTCCAATAGGCCCTGTGGGAATAGAGTGTCACGTTAATAACATTCCTTAAGCATTGTGTTGCAGTCAGCTTAATTAGACAGAAATATTATACACAGTCAGACAGACCCAGGACCTCAAGTAGACAATATGGAAGACATGGCGACTTTACAACTTTGGAAGAAACAAACACTCCCTGCTGTGGGCCAGGCCTCAAGATAAAAGAGTAAACAAATGTAGCCACATAACTTCCATAGAAATGGGCATCACGGATTGATATTCTAAATAGGTATCAATCACCTTAATTTATTTATTGGTTTTTTTTTGTTTGTTTGTTTGTTTTGGCAGAACCAGGGTTGAACTCAGGCCCTTGCGCTTGCCAGACAAGCACTTATTCTACTGAGCCATCTCCCCAACCCCTCAATCACCTTAAAAGAGCCTAAGTGAATCAGTAGTGTAACCCACAATAGGAAGAGACCCTGTCCTGTACTCATGCCCACTTGCTATGTCACTCACTTCCCCATTTGGTACTGGATTTAATTAATTTTACCAGAGCAATGGTGTTTGTAATCTCATTGGTTGACCACAGTTTTGTCTCACCTTATGCCCACCTAAGGGAGTTCCCGTGTTTTGCACCACTTAGACCCTCCTCACTGCATGGTTTTACTATTTAAAAGTCCGTGAAAGAGACAGCTTCCCAGAGACCACCCGCTGGGGGTCCTTCCTCCCTTCTGTCCTCTCCAGGACAGGAGCTTTCATTTCCCCAGTAAATATATTCTGCTCTTAACCTCCATTTGTTCCTAAAATTCATTCTTCGGTTTTAGAGAACATGAACTTGTCCCAGGTACCTTTCAGGTCAGGAGTTTCATTTTTCCCCTCTATCATTTGGAGGTCTCTGTGTCAATTGCGGGCTCATCAGGCAGCAAAGGCTTAAATAAATTAGACAAATAGTATGATTTTAGGACTCCAGAAGGATCTATACTCTCTCATAGGATTTAAGACTTTCTAGAGTTTTAGACAAAGAACTTCTCTGGGCGGCCCATATTTATTTAATTTTCAAACAAAGGAGGAAGATACTGAAGAAAACCTGAGAATCTAGCAGGACCTTTGGAAATATTTTCCCAAGTAGTAAATGATGTCAATCAGGAGAACACCTTATATTTAAGTTGACATTTCTTGGATGAGTGTGGAGCCCACAGCTTCAGTCTCCTTTTAGAGAATTGGGGCTGGAGCAAACGTCCTCCGCTGTGGCCCTGTTTTGTCCTTTGAGACTCCCTAACTTCTCAGGCCAATATGGGACTGGTGACTCCTAGAGGTTCACTTGCTGAGTCCTCTTCCCTTCTCCAGAGAAGTGCCTAAGCCTCAGGCAAACTCACATGTAAACATGAAAAGCCAATTGGTTAGTATTAAATCCTTCTCAGAGCCATTGCATGGTGGTCTCCATCTACCTAGTGACTGGGAGGAGGGAGGCCCAGTCTTTGTGAAGCTGGAGCATGAGTTTAGAAGATGGGCTTTAAGTATACCACTAGCTTTTCCAGCTTACTGGAGAACTGAGGTCCTTTGGGAGTGTGTAAATTCCTCTGCTTCTCTGGCAACTTAGACATCTCCTGGGTAATTTGACTGATAAAAGCAGGGCCATTATCTGATTGAATGAAGGTGAGAGGCCAACTGGGGGACTATATGAGTTAGGAGAGAATGGGTGATGGTTTCTGAACTGGTAGGAAAAGCCCCCAGTCACCAGTGAAGGTGTCATCCCAGAATAAAGGCTATCCTAACTTTTATACTCATGGCATGTGGATAAAGTCATCCTGCCAGTCCTGAGTCAGGGAGAAGCCTCACACCTGGTGTGTGGAAAAAAGAGAGGATTTCGGGGAACCTGAGGCATTGTTACCTGGCACACAGGGCACTGAGTTGTGACAGTCTTCAGGAGGGTCTTGCAGGAAGGAAAGTGGGTCAGAGGCTCAAGCAGATGGGCTAGGGGTTTGTAACCTACATGAAAGGTATTGTGGAGAGGTGAAAAGGTAGTGTGGGCTGTGAGGCAGGGAGAAGGAATCTTCTTTGATTTAGGAAGCACCTTGATCTCTGTGGGGCAATTGTGGTACTGTCCATGCTCAGAGGGGGAGTAGGCAGGAAGGGCTGGAAGGCCTTTGGTAGTAGGAAGGGGCAGATTAGCTGCTTCCTTTGCAGTTTTATCTGCGAAGGCCTTTCCAACCACTGTGGGATCTGAGACTCTTAAGTGTCTCCTACAATGATGTACAGGCATTGAGGTCCCTGAATACCACTGGGTTAGTGCTTATTTGGTTGTTCATGTTTCTTGTTACTTTTTTTTTGGCAGAACTAGGGATTGAACTCAGGCCATTATGCTTGCCAGGCAAGCACTTATTCTACTGAGCTATCTCCCTGGCCCCTGATTTCTCATGTTTCTTAACATGTGTTTTAAGTAGTTTGGTGCGCTGTTTGTTATTTGGTGTGATGATTGTTATCTCTTTCTCTTGGATTCTTCTCTTAACGAGGATGTAGTGGCATCCTTGGTCTCTTCACCAGTCTTGGCTTGAAATCCATTTCTTGTAATTTTAAAGAGGAGAAAAAAAAACCAGTGATATAGAATTTCAAAACAAGCTAACTAATGGAAAATTAACAACGGTTACTATTTTCATTTTTATTGAATACCACTAACCCAGTGGTATTCAGGGACCGCAATGCCTGTACATCATTGTAGGAGACACTTAAGATTCTCAGATCCCACACTGGTTGGAAAGGCCTTCGCAGACAAAACTGCAAAGGAATCAAGCTCAAGACCTTGTGCTTGCCAGGCAAACACTGTACTGCTGAGCTATATCATGACCCTGTATTACATATTGTTATCTTCAAATAGGCATGCAAAATTGATCAAACAATATAAGCATGAACCATTAGTTCATTCCTTTTAATGAACTAATAGAAATTAGTAGTATGATTATCTTCACTATCATGTGTGCGTGTGTGTGTGTGTGTGTGTGTGTGTGTGTGTTTTCCATCCCAGTTGTTTTTTCCTGTTGAGCAATTTCTCTCCCTTTCACAATATCTGTTGTACATTTTAAATATTATCCACTCTTTTAGTCTTTCATACTGGGAGACAGTATCCTCATAAGTGAAACAAATCAGACTCACATGTGTATACATCATACTGTCTCCAATTTCAGTATGAGAGACTGAAATCCACTTTGTCTGCAAATACAATAGCCATCCCTGCTTTTTTTGGATTCCTGTCTTATGGAGTATTATTTCCCGTCCTGTGACTTTCAATCTATGAATTTCTTTTTTAGCTGAATGTGTTTCTTGTATGGTTTATTTCTTTAGTGGTGCTGGGGATTGAACTCAGGATCTTGCGCTTGCCAGGCAGGTTTATGCCACTGAGCTATCCCCACAGCCCAGTGTTTCTGGTGGATTCATTCTGTTGGTGTTCATAGAGTTGTAGTCTCATTATCTTTTTCTAGAATACCCTTTAGAACATTTTGGAGTGCTGGTTTGTTGGTCGTGAACTTCTTCAGCTGTTCTCCGTCTTAGGACTATCTTATTTCTCCATCGACTTTGAAAGGTAGTTTTGCAGGATACATCAATTTTGATTGCAGGTTGTTTTCTCTTAGGGTTTGAAATACTGCATTCCAGGCTCTCCTTGACTTTGGGGCTTGTGTTGAGAAGTTTATTGCAATTCTGATAGGCTTTCCTTTCAGGTTGATTTGTTTCTTTTCTCTAACAGCTTTGCCAGACTGTAGGTGCCATAGAAAGTTCTGGGGCACCTCTGAGGAGATAAGTGTCATGTGAAGTGGAGGCTGGTGGGCAGTGGGGACTCACTGAGGGTTTGGCAGAGGAGGCCCAAGTGCGTGTGCAGAGTGCCCGCTGCAGGCCAGGCAGCCAGCTCCCGCCCGCTGTGGGGGCACCACAGCCCTGGCTCTCTCCTGTGGGAGGACCTCTCCGCACCCCCTCTGCTCCTGACAGCACCGAGACCCCTGTCCTGTGCTCACTTGGGACTCTTCTGTGTGTAGTCCTTGTTGTTTCCTCCTGGGCTAGCTGAGCTCATTTTCCTGGTTGGTAGGATTTCTTCGTGTGTTCTGGATGTGAACCCTGGGTGAGCCATCTGTGCTCCAGGTGTCTTCTTTAATCCCCAGCTTGCCTTTTCACACTCTTAAAGGTGGCTTTTCACCAGCGGAAATTCTTAATATAACCCGACCACCAGCTTTCTCCTTTGCAGTTAGTGCTTTCTGCACCCTGCAGAGGAAGCTCGGCTGTTTCAAAGTCATAAAGATTTTTTTTCTCCTGGAAGATTGTTGCTTTGCCTTTCACATTTTTATCTGAAATCCATTAGAAAATAGTCTATCCAGGGATTCTCACATGCTAGGCAAGTGCACTGCTGAGCTATATACTCAGGTATTTTTGTTTTTTAATCTAAAGATAGACTTTATTAAGTTGCCCTGATTGGCCTTGAACTTGTGATCGCCTGCCTCAGCCTTCCAAGTGGGTGCTGCAAGTGTGCACGACTGCGATTGGCTTGGAAAATGATCTTTGTCTGTGATAGGAAGCACAGTATATCTCTCCCTACGCATACTCAGCACAATGGGCACTACTCGACTGCAAGCCCATCTGGGCCCTGTGCACTGCGGTGTTACTCGAATACCAGTCAGTGACCACATGTGCTGTCAGGGCGTCTGAGCTGCAGCCCATTCCTTGATTGTCATTCATTCTTGTACAATGCTCTCACCTTTATCAAAGGCTTTTTTAAAAAATTTATTTTAAGGAAGGGTCCACAGGGTGTTCAGGGACTCACCACCAGATCTGACTTATAGTGATTTCCCTGTTTACAGCTTCCCAAGAGCTGGGATTACAGGCGTGCACCACCATGCCCAGTCTCAATTGCTATCTCAGCGTGTCCCAGAGGCAGGGCCAGCACGGTAGATCTGGGGATCAAACCCTGGACCCTGCGCCTGCTTGCAGGTGCTTTAATCTGCTAAGCTATTTGGCTGGCCCTTATCAAAGGCTCTTTCAAATGGCCTTGTCTTAGCCACCTTGTTCACTGTGAAGATAGAATACCTGACCCCCACAGCTTACAGGACAAGAAGTTTGTTTTGGCTCAGGGTTATAGTCCATAGCCAACTGGATCTAAGGCAAAGGGGTAGAGCAGAGGAAAGGGTGCTCATATCATGGTTGCCAGAAAGCAGAGAGAGAGACAGAGAGAGAGATGGAGACAAAGAAGGAGAAGGAGGAGGGGGAGGAGGAAGGGCTGGGGAGTAAACCCTTCCAGCTCCACACCTCAGTGACCTTCCTCTTTGGACCGGGTGCCACTCAGCTGCTGAGCCCACCAGTGGGTGAATCCATCCAGGAGCACAATGCTCCCATGATCCTGAAGTCCTGCCTCTGGCTGCATGAGAATTGGAGGGTGGGTCTAGATCTAACCATAATAGTCCTGTGCAGATCCTTCAGGTCTGTTCTCTTTGTCAAGGCTACCTGACTTACTCTCTGTCCTTTGCATTTCCACATACAGTACAGGTATGAGCTATTAGGGTCTACAAACTCCTCTAGTGTATTTTGATTTTTGGCTCTTTCTTTTTCTTTTAATGTATTTAATAGAGGGTCTCACTACACAGATTGGACTCCTAGTGATCCTCATGTTTTCAGCCTCCCAAGCACTGGGATTACAGGCATATGCCACAACACCGTCACAATCATAGTTTTAGCATGCCTCAGGGGCAGGGCCAGCATGGTTTGCCTGAGATTGCCTGGTCCCTGTATCTGCCTAAGCAGGGTGCTTTAATCCACTGAGGTATCTGGCTGGCCCATAAAAGTCATTATGAAATAGATCCTCATCTAGCTTTTAGCTGAACTTTCAGGAAAGGTAGGAAGAATGGTTGCACTTGGACATGGATTCTTTAGGAAGAAGAAAAGAGAGGGATGCTTTTATCCATCTATTTGTTCACCCATCTGTCCATTCATCTCTCCTACCTCTCTGTCCTCTCTCTACCCCCTCCCTGCCTATCCCATTTGACATCTCTCCATCTACCCACTTATTTATTTAGATTGGCTGTTTTTGTTCATCTCTGCTAGGAGTATGAGAAGAGAGGACCCTGAATCTCACTGGCTTCCCCAGGTATTTTTCTGAATTAGGGCCTGCACTGTTCTGTGTTATTATGACCTTGGCTTTATTCTGAGCATCCCATCCTCAGGCAGGACTTCTTGAGGTTCCTGAGCTGAAGTGTGATGCCATATCACAGCTACTTTCTGAGTTGGGCTCCGTATTAACACACACAGAAGCCCCTCTGCCGGTGTCCTGCTTTGAATCCTGCGTCCCAGTGCTGTCACTTGGAAAACATTTAAAATGCTAAGTGTTCATTCAGTAAAGTGTAGGTTGCTGCTCTTTATCCTAAGATGGACATCATGCAGATATATATATATATATACATATATATATATATATATATACACATATATATATATATATATATTTTTTTTTTTTTTTTTTTTTTTTGGCAGAACCAGGGATTGAACTCAGGCCCTTGCGCTTGCCAGGGAAGTGCTTATTCCACTGAGCCGTCTCCCCAGCCCCCATGCAGGTATTAATATGCCCTAAGCCTTCTTCCTTGAACTGAATAAGGTGGACTTAAAGCCACACAGAGTTGTGTCCCAATGATAGGCTTTCACCCAAATTCAGGAGGTAAAGTCTATTTCCCCACACAAGACAACAGTCATGACAGTCATTTAACACAGCTTCTGGCTTCTGGTAAGGGAGGAGCACTGGCAAACTGAAGTCACATCTGTTACATAACTGAAATAATGATAAATATAGGTTCAAGATTTTTTTTTGGTCAAAAAGCTACAGCAGAATTTTTACCTCTGGAAAGATAGGATAGGCACGTTTTCCTCCTTTCTCCCATTAGTACATGCAAAGTCTCTAGACATTCAAACATAAAACATCAGGAAACAATAAGAGGCAGAGAGAAGAAAGCTACCAAGTAGTATCTGGAGACCTGAGGCGCAACGTAGCCTTTTGTGACATGTGTCCCAGTTGTGGAGTTAGAGAGGCTGGCAACCTGGACCCACGATTAGGCACAGACAGAACAGCCCCTGCCAAAACCTGCACTCCTTACCAAGGGAACAGGTTTTTGCAGTAGATGCCTCCACAGGGCTGTGCAGGAGACAACTGAGTACATGAAATGTTACCAGGGAAATGAAAATTACCCCTGCACTGAGATGTTACCTCTCAGAATGGCCAAACATTAAAAAGTGCTGGAAAAGATGCAGAAAAACAGAATCCCTCAGATGCTTTTGGTGATAGTGCAAAATAGTGTGGCGCTTCTGGGCAACAGTTTGGTGCACCAAATATACAACTACTGTGCAAGCCAAAAAGTGCACTCCCAAGAGCTGATACCATCACCATTTTTTTTTTCCAGTACCAGGGATTGAACTCAGGACTCTGCACTTGCCAGGCAAGTGCTTATTCTACTGAGCTATCTTCCCAGCCCCTCAAGAGCTGATGCCAGGGAAATGAAGTTAGACATCTACCCCAAATCCCTGTAAATGAGGGTTTGTAACAGCATACTTCATAGTAGGCAAAACCTGGAAACAGCTCTGGTATCTTCCCATGATGAATGGTTAAGCAAGGGTGTGAGCTTGACACCCTGGAATACTGCTCATCAATAAGAATGAATGAGGTATTGAGACTTGCCACAACCTGGGCTAATCTCCAGAGAGTTATACTGAGTGGAAAAAGCCCATCTCAGAAAGGTCTCATGCTATATATTCCCCCTTCTATGACACAGTTGAAGCGGCAAAATGATGCAAATGGGAAGCTCATCAATGCGCCCAGAGTTGGAGAGGGGATGGCTCCAGGCAAGTGGAGTGAATACATGAGGGATCCTTTCAAGGAGACAAATGGCCAGCACTTCCAATGTTCCCATGGTGGTGCCCTGGCTGGGATCTCGGTGTGCAGTTTTTTAAGATGTTCCCTTGGAGAACTGTGAGTCAGCTTCTCTCTGTATTCTTTTACAACTTCACCTAGTCTTCAATGAACCCAAACCAGGAAGTTTGTTTCAAAAGTATCATCCCTGGCTCCCATTAATTGTAACTTCATAATTAAGCACATTTCTCAGTGCTGCTGACCATTTGTCATAGCATGTCACACACCCATCTAGGCTTTTGGCAGTGTCTCATTGATTGCTATAACTGAGGGACATCTCAAGGGAATTCCATCAGGGATTTTAAGGTGATGTCCACATGGAATATTTGGCCATGGTTGTCGAGGAATGGTGCTGAGTTGGGAATATGCTACTTCCTGTGAATTTGCAGTAAGACATTGTTATAAGACGAAGATGTGGATGAGGCTGAATGTAGCACTACTCAGAGGATAGGAAGCAGAGAAGCTTCTCAGGATAATGTTAGATAGATGTGTTGTAAGAGTTAGTGTCTACTCGTGTGTGTGTGTGTGTGTGTGTGTGTGTGTGTGTGTGTGCGCGCGCGCGCTTTGAAGACAGATTCTCACCATGCAGTCCATACTGGTCTTGAGCTCACTTTATAGCCCGTGTTGGCCTCAAACTGTGTCAGCCTCCCAAATGTTGGGATTACAGGCTTGTGCCACCAAGCCCAGAGGCACCTAGTCTTAATGATCTGGAAGAAGATTCCCCTGGCTGTGCAGGCCTGTGATGAGCACTCCAGAAGGTGCCTGGCCACTCTCTCTTCTTCCTTCTGAGTCGGGCCCAAGTGAGCTGGAGCTATGTTGCCCACGCCAGGAGGTTTTGAGAAGAGCCTCACATTGATGGATGGCCTGTATGTTGCTGCCTCTCTGGATCTTTGGCTGCCTGAGTGAACCATCTGCTGAGCAGCTGTACCCTACGGAAGACCCTGCTGAGTCTCCCTGGAGTAGCTGTACCAGGGGAAGAAGGGGGTTCTGTTTTGTCACTCAGAGCCACAGACTATTTCCTATCCCATCACAGGTCAAAGGATGGGTTGGAGTAGGTAGGGGCTTGACTTGGAGCTCCCACCAGCCCGGGCTGCTGGCGGTCTGTCCTGTAGCATTCAAGCCATTCCTGCCCTAGCTGGCCTGGCATCTGCCACAGTTGCCCAGTGTGGCTGCCGCTCCACACACACCCCTGCCTCTGGCCTCTGAACATGTACCTACAGGTCACGGTCATGTGTCTTTCTGTACACACACGCCGTACCTGTGGGGAGGCCCAGTCACTTAAGTTGTCAATTCAGTTCTGTTGCCAGGATCAGCAGTGGATATGGGCCAGTGAAGTGAAGGAATCACTCAGAACCTTGGAGTCAGACACATCTTGGGCTTATGCCAAACTGCTAATTGGCATGTGCTCTTAGCTGGGCATGGGAACACATGCCTGTAATCCCAGCTACACAGGAGGCTGAGGTAGGATGATGGAGAGTTTGCTTCCTACACTGGCAATTTATCAAGACTGTCTCAAAGTAGAAAAAAAAAACGCAACAAAAACAACAACTAACCAACAATCAACCAAAAGAAAAACCTGAAAGGGCTGGGATACAGCTTGGTACAAAACAAAAACAAAATATGCTCGTACCATGGCTGCCTCTGATTCCTCACCTGCAATATGGAGCCTGTGCCTCTCCTCGAGTTCTGGTAGCCAGGACCACGTGGGGAGCGCGTCTGGCGTCCAGCAGCTTCATCCTGCCCTGGGTGAGGGAGGTGGCCCGAGTGCCAAGGTCTCCAAGTCAGGCAGAAGCAGGTTAGGTGACTCATGACTTACTTTGCTTCTACTATAAATTGGGGTCTGTGGTGATCCAGACCCCAAGGCTGGCATTTGTGGGTGACCTTGTCCACGTGGTGTGGTCCCCAGCTAGGACAGAACATGGATGTCCAGAGTCACTGCATAGGTAGGCTCGAGCCTGGTCCAGGGCCAGAAGACCCTGCCTAGCCTCTTTTGTCCTTTTTCCTTGGGGTGGTCAGCTGCCTCCCTCCTGGCATTTTCACCTTTCAGCCTGCCTTCCCCCAGCCCCCCTCAGCACCCAGCACTGCTCTCAGGCTCTACCTCCTTAGGGTAAGGCTTGTTAACTTCCATTCAGAAAACTCCTCATTCCACCAGAGTAAGGTCCTCTTTCCCTGGGTTTCTAGGCATGGATTTGGTTTTCTGATCACCAGGGTCTATATCCAGGCACCAATGGCCTTTGATTTCTCCTCTAAAGGCTATTTCTGTTTCCTAGGAAAAGCACATTATAGTGGGCAAGGTGAGTTTATTTGGCATCACCTGGAGGCTGTTGGTAAGGAGGCGCCTAGTCCCCCGCCTTCAAGTTCCATTAGTCACCGGATGCATTTTTCCTTCTCCATAGTTAACCAGGAAGGAATCCAGGTCCGAATGCTGTTGGCTGTGTAAGGCACCAAGGAGGCCCAGGCCAGAACCATCTGGGTCCAGAACTCCATGAATTACAGGGGCGAGCTCGTGCTATGGCTATGTGGGTGTTGAGGGCTTGTGCTGACTTTTCACTGTGCTCTCAGTCACGTGGGGGCATCAAAGCAGGAGTCCAGGGCTGATCGGCTGATCATTAAATAAAGCTGGGACCAGCAGGGACCTGTGGAAAGGGCCGCCTTGTCCAGACTGCCTGTGGTGAGCGTCAGGGAGGTTTACTGCAGTCATTAACCCAGAGCAGAAGCGCATTCATCAACCATAAAGCCTTGGCCTGCCCACGGCACAGCTCAGCCAAGCGCTTCTCCTGTGGCCTTCAGAAGTCTATTTATTTATTTATTACCTCTTCCGAGACCCCCAAACAGAAGACAGGCAGACTGTGCTGTTAATTTATTAACTTCCCCAGTGAAAGCATAAGCTTGTGGTCCTGGTGTCACATGGGTGGGGAAGCCCACTCCCATTCATGGTGGAAGTGCTTCTGCAGATGTAGGGTATGGGCAGGCCTTGGATGCCAATGGTTACCCTTCCTGGGCACCTGGGAACAGCAGCCAGAAGCCTGCTGGGGATGGTTTTCCTAGACAGATAGATCCAGACCCCCCCCCCCCGTGACCAGGAGTCTCTACCTGCTCCCACAATATACCCTCTGATCAATTCAGTTTGTATCCCAGAATTGCTACAGTAATTCCAGCTAAGCAATCTGCAGGTGTGTAAAGCCGTTATCAGAGACTGTTCCCTGGCCATGTGCCCTCATGTGGCCTGTGCGTGTTCCCAAGCCCTTGCCTCACTCCACCATCTTTGGGATCCTCCCAACCCAGCATCACCTGCCCTTGTGGACTTGAATGGAGCGAGCTGTGACCTGAGGCTTCATGCCGTGTTCCTTGAATTTCGTGGATCTTTTGCACCTGAGTTTCCCTCAGTGCTGGCTGTGGTTCCCATGGAGGAGGTCGGCTGCTCCCTGGTCACAGTGGCAACTGCTGCACCTCTACACCCCCACCCCCCAGATCCTGTTCTCCACGTGGATCCACACATATCCAGAGCAGACGAAGCCATGACAAAGCCATGACGGAGCTCTATCGTGGAGTACCCCCACCCCCACCCCCAACACAGGCACCCCCTCAGGCCTTATCAGCTAGCTGCAGGTCAATGGACAAGAATCCCGATAGTTCAGACCTCACCAGGTGCTTGCCCCCTAGGAACCCAGAGGCCTGGCTCCTCCTGGCTCCACAGTGGGCTGCAGCCCAAGCAGCCACCGACGCAGGAAAGCTGTCGCCAGGATGTTGACAAGCTGCCTTACATGCATTGTACCTCAGAGGTGTGCACATTCTCAGGCTAGCTCAGGCCCAGGGCTGTGGATGCTGAGGGTCCAGTGAGAGCTGACTCACAGTGTGCCCCCCTTGCTCCTGCCCTTTGGGCAGCTAGTGATGTGACTCTTTATCCCCGAAAGACCTTTCCATTTGAAAATAAGTAAAACATACTGAAAGCACCAAATAAACAGTAGAACACAGCCAGGGCAGCCCTTCAGTGCTCTGGAACATCCTGGAATCTGGTGAGGTGGCGGGGAGACACGGGAGAGGCTTACGCTGAGGGCTGGAGCATGGTGCGTGGATAGTGCCAAGCTGCCTCTGGAGCAGTTGCAGGAGACCCATTGGAGAGGGTCATCCCTGGTGGGAAGTGGGCACAATGGGCAGGATGATGCAGGAGCAGAAGGGGTAGAGCTGGGCTCTGCCCACAGAGGGCCTTGGGCCAATGAGCCCGCACCCTTGCCCAGTGCCCGCTCCACTCAGAACAGGGCTGAGTTCTCCTCGCCAGGCAGTGGGACCACAGTCCACACTGCTGTCTGGTTCTCTGAATGGCAATCAATTGTTTCTCTAGGCCATGTCTGTGCAAATGCTGGTTTTCTCCATCAAGAGACATGAATCTATTCAGGAGAGCAGGCAGCTCACAGGCCAGGGATGAGGGTGCTGGGGGGCAGGTAATTATAGCTAGCTACACAGCAACTGAGTGCTCACACCAGAGATTGGAGGTGCAGCTCATGGATGAAGCCTTGGGTTTGAACCCTAGCACTGGGGTAGGGGGTAGGAGAAGAGTTCATGCCCTGTGGCAGCCCTGGGCCCAGCTAGGATCCAGAAAGCCCGCTAGTATTTGTGTATGGGGTCTCTGTGAGTCAGCAGCTGCTTCCCCCAGCCCCTCAACCTTGGCTCCTCGTGGATGTCCAGGAGATCGGATGACTCCTGCACTGGTGAGCAGCAGGATGTTGCCACTGCCCCCAACTGGAGCCTTGGCCCTGCCCTCCAGAGCTGTTGTGCCCTTTGGCCCCCGCCACACAGTGGGGCTGAGTGGGATCATTTGCCAGAGATGACCCAGAGGGCCTACCTCACCCTTGTGGAGGTCACTGTGCTGTTGTTTTCCCATCCACCTTGCAATGACGCACTTGCTCACCCCCTACCAGAGATCTCTGTGTTTCACCTTACGGGTGAACCAGAGACTTCCCAATGAAGAACCAAGCAACGCAAGGAAGGGGAAGGATGGTCACTTGGTGGGGAGGCTGGAGTCTGCCAGGCAGCGGCTCCCCATGAGGACAGGAGGTAACATTGGCAGAACTGTGAGCTTTCTCCAGTTGTGTGGATGACCCAACTGTAGGAAGTTCAGAGGCTAATTCAGGAGGCAGAAAAGTTCCCTTCTGAAAATGGACATCTGCCATTCCATCTAGCTCCCTTTAAAATTAGCCATTAAAAGCCACAAAACAGTGATGCAAAGGGCCCAGGTACTGATCAGAGTAGATTAGGAACTAGGACCTTTTAGAATGGAATTTTTTTTTTTTTTTTTTTTTTTTATCAAGAGCTACTTCATCTCCAAAAAGCAAAACTGCATGGAAGATGACTATCCGGGTGGCAGTTTGTTTTCCTTTATCCAAATGCTCACTACTGATGATAGCCAAGTACAGGAAATTTCTGGACATAGGGGTGATCCCTCAGCATAGCACAGCAGGATCATCCGGAAGGTGGTAGCCATGGGGTGGGGTTCCATCCGGGAAGTGAGCGTTCACCTCACTTGGGCTTCAGGAGCAGAGGCCCCTTAGGTCTTGGAGAAGATTCCCACAGAGATTTGAAGGAAAGTGGGAAACTGCTACCGTAAGTGTGGAAGAAGTGTGAGGTAGAAATTTTATCAAAGCAGTCACCTGAGGAGGCATAGGCCACACACCCAATTTTGGGCTAGGACATGACCCTGCCTGGCCACCTTTCTGCAGATTCCTGAGACCAGGAGAAGGACCAAAAGAGACTGACTCACGAGCCACGAATCAGCAGGGCTTCCATGGTCCAGTTTTGGTGTGGCGAGGCTAGGTTGTTTGAAGTGATATAAATATTGCCTGGCTCTCTCCTTAGATAGCTCGTCATCACCATAAAGCAAAGTATCTTTGACACCTTCCCTCACTCATCATGCCAGGTAGCTGCTCTTCCTCCACCCAAAACCACAAGCTGCCTCTCTTCTCTTCTCCCTTCCCCTCCCCAACCCTTCCCTCCGCTCTCCTCCTCTCCTCTCCTCTTTCTTTCCACCAGTTCTCCCCTCCCACTTCTGTACGGCCTTTCTCCACTGCACTTATCTCCCTGCTATGTCTTGATAGGATATCACCACAGCTCAAAGCTGAGCTGGAAAGGGGGAGAGGGACAGTGTAAACCCATCCTGAGATGGCTCAGGTGAACAAAGACGCCCAGCGCCTGGCCTCAGCCCCACCCCACTGGCTCTGCAGCGTCTCCTATGGACTCCTGAGGAGTCCCTGCATTTTCCCATCCTCCCAGGTGGCCTCCTGACTCTGTTCTCTGCCTGTCTCCAGCTTCTCTCTGACCCTTTAAGAACTGAAATCACCCAAGCTGGAGCCCTAGGCTGAAACGCTGCATAGTTCCTTTTCCGCCTCAGGTGCAGGGTAGGCTCCTGGCAGCTGACTAAGGTGCTGTCCAGGATGAGGCTGCCGTCCACCCTGCCTTCTCTCAGTGCGTTCACCAGCCAAGCCAGACCTCTTCAGCACCCAGAGTGTTCCTCACCTCCTCAGTGCTGGATCGAGACGCCCTTTCCTTCGCTCCCATTTTCCTCTCCCCACCTCGATAGCTAAGGCCATCCCCCTCACACCCTGGCTTTGGCCTGAAGGTCCCCTTGGGGAAGCCTGCCCTTGCCCGGCTCTAGGCTCCTCTACCCCCCACTGTTGTCCCACTGTGGGCTCTCTGTCAGCTCTCCATTCCCCACACCCACTGTGCGCTCTCCTGTCACCTACCCTTTCTTTGTGCTGTCACTGCTTCTGTCACTCCTGGTGGATTCCAAGTCCACAAATCTGGGCTCAGCTGTCTAAAAGACACAGTGCTAACCTTTCCATCTGTCCTCCAGGCAGATGGGTAGAGTACTAGAAACACCAGGGCAGTTCCTGAGTTCACCAGAGAAGATGAACATGTCCCCAGACCAGGACCTTGCAGGCTACACCCAGGTTCTTCTCTCTGGGTTGCTCTGTGCTGTGGATGGGTGTTGCTGCTGGGTCACAGACTCTGGCCTCCATGCAGTGTGGAAGCCGCTGAGTGTCCTGTTGGCCTGTCTCTTTAATCCTGATTAGCTTTGCTACTTTGTGATAGATGACCAGGGCAAAAACTAAGATAGGAGAGAAAAAGGTGATTCCTCCCCCTGTTGGGAATAGCTGGCTATGTCAGAGAAGGAAGAAGCCCGACTCCATGCCCCAGGAAGAAGAGGGCCACAGACATGACCATGACATGAAGTGTCCTTGCCCTTCATGCTGCAGACAGGAGCTATGAGGAGAGAAGCAGCTAGGGATGGCAGCTGGGGAGGAAGGACAGCCAGGAGGGGCAAACCAGAGGACAGTAGCTTCCAGGAGAGGGGAAATTATTAATCTTCTAAGGCCAAAACCCCTACTCACTAAGCAACTCCTTATTGCCTCCTCTCCCAGCCCCTGGCAATCCCCCTTTTACTTTCTGTTTCTGTAAGTTTGACCACCTCAGATATCCCACCTCATCCTGCAGCACTGTGGCTGGTGTTCCAGGACAGGCTCATTGCAATTAGCATCAGGCATTAATGTTGGTCCGTGTGGCAGGAGTCCTGTTCCACTGCACAATCAGACCACGTTTTGCTTATTGACTCCTCTGTCAGTGGCCCCTGGGGTCATTTCTAACCTCTTAGTTATCAGTAATGCTGCTCTGAACACAGATGTGCAAAGATTTCTTCGAGACCCCACTTTTATTTATTTTGTTGTATTTCTTGGGAGATGAACTTTTGTGGGTCCTGAGAGGAGCCCATGGTCACGGCCTTCCATTCGCCATCCCAAGAGCTTACGGCTTATACCTACTGTTACCCATGCTGTGTCAGCTGCCCTTCTGGGCCTAAAGTCAGCTGTCCAATTCCTAATTCCTAAATAACAAAGAGTAATGTGTATCGAATGCTTCTTCTGTGCTATGCATGAAGTCCTCTCGTGGGGACACTGTGCAGAGGCAGCTGAACCATGAGGTCTGGAGCTGGTTCCCCAGCACCCATGCTCAAGGCGGCATCCTCAGTGTGGGGACCCCCACTGCACACATGAGCCCCGAAGTTCCAGGCCCAATGACTGACACACCCTTGCGGCATCCTGTGGGGCACAGTCTGCTCACTCAGGTGTGCTTTCCCTCTAGGTGACTGAGAAAATGTAGCAGATCAACAGCTGAGGCAACACCTGCCGGGAGCGTGGAGTGGACACCCCCGCCCAGACAGCATCTGACCTGGGTGTCCCTCTGGCCATCCAGCCTCACCATGTCAAAAAAAGGCGCAGGCAGCCGGGCCAAAGGAGACAAGGCAGAGGCTCTCGCTGCATTGCAGGCCGCCAACGAGGAGCTGCGCGCCAAGCTCACGGACATCCAGATCGAGCTGCAGCAGGAAAAGAGCAAGGTGGGCCCCCAAGCCCTGACCCTAGACCCCCTTCCCCATTCTCCCTTTCCCCACCCCTTCCCCACCAGCCCCAAGGTCAAGAGGCTCCACCCAGAGGGGCGGCTCCAGGTCTCTACAGAGGTGTTCCAGCCCCTTGTCCTGGAGGTCCCCGAAAGTTCTCAGGATGGCTGGGAACAGACCATGCTGGGGAGGAGAGTGGCAAGTGATAGGAGATTGAGGGTCCTGCAAGTGGGGCTGGCCATAAGCCCAAGGGTGCTCACAGGGAGAACCCCTGCCACGTGGGATAGGCCTCCCACACAGGCATATGACCCAGGACTCTGGAGGATCTGTCAAATACCAGGTCCTTGGAACTGACACTGACCTTCCCATGGAACTGCTCACAGTGGACTTGAACTGACTAGTGTGGGCCCACGTGGCTGCTCTGAGTGAGTAAAGGAAGACCAGCCATGGACTTAGTGCTTCTGGGTATGGATGAATAGCACCTGCGACTATCCCTTGAGATGCTGGAGCAGGACCTGCAGTGCTTTGGGGGCTTCACAGCCTAAAGAGTGGGGTGCAGGCCTCTTGGGAAGAGGCCGTGGGGCTTTCTCACTGCCAGACTCCTGGCTCAGAGTTCCTCCATCCCTAGCATGCCTTTTCCCTCTCCTCCCACCCCACCCTGAAGCCCTTAGAAAGTGCATGTGAGCTTTCAAGGAGGGGGAGGCAGGGAAAAGACCTCTGGAGAGGGCAGCTTCAGAAACAGGGTAGGCAGCCCAGGACAGCTGTCGGGCTCTCCTGGAGGGCAGGAAGGTCGTGGGTTATAGGGGGGTGTATACCACCAGGGGCTGTGATTCTCTTTGCTCCCCCTTCCTGATCAGTAAAGGTGTTGCTCATGCTGGTGACATAGTTGGTGGCGGAGGGAAGTCAGGTTATTCCAGGCCAACTGTGTGTCCTCTGAATGGCTTTCTGTGTTTAACCTGTTGGCATCAAACAGAGAGTCATGTTTTGTGGTATGTGATAGTTACTTGGAACTCAGGTTTCAGTGTTCGTAAGTTGTGTTAGAGCACAGTTTGCCCCCTCTTGATGTACTGTTAGTGGACTAGACTTGAGGAGCTTCGCATATTTACCATCTGGCGCTTTACCAAGGAAGTTTGCTGACCTTGCCCTAGTCCCAACAGCTCCCTCCTGCAAAATGAGACAAGAGAGGCCTCCAGCCCCAGGTGGTGCTGAAGAAGAAAGCTGGGAAGCCCTGGGACGTGCCTGTTCCCAGGTACCAGAGTTGGGGTGTGGTGATGTGCATATGGTGGTCTGGGGTCTGCTTTCTCTCTCTGAAGGAAACACCCACCCAGCACCTGCTCTGTGCTAAGGCAGTTCCTAAGAATCACAAACAACAGCACCCAGAGACCCAGGTTCACTGCCTGGTTGAGCACAAAGTCAGAGTACAAATGTTTCCTGCCCTAAGCTGGGGAGCTGCTCCAGCTAGACAAATTCCACACTTCCACAATGGATCATGTGCAAAGCCACAGACATTTTGCTTGCTCTCTGGTCAATTGCATTTTGTAGGTGAAAAAATAAAAAAACATAACAATTTTTAAAAAGTGACTTGTGGAGAATGCAATTGGCAATTAAATCCTCTGTTTTATTGGATATGCCAGTTAGTAGTCTGTCACCGCAACAAAACACCTAAGATGAACTGTTCAAGGAGGAAAGCTTTATTTGGCTCAGAGTATTGAATCTGTAGTCACGTGGCTCTGTGACTTCTGGATTCATAGCGTCACAACAAGGAACGCACATAGACTGAAACAGCTTACTTTACGGAGGGTAGGAAGCATAAAGTGCAGAGAGCAGTAGCATCTAAGGGACCAGAGACAAGACGCATGACCTTCCAGGCATGACCAGTGATGACCTTCTCTGAACTAGACTCTACCTCCTATGAGTTTCACCAGCTCCTATGGTCCATTCAGTTGTGAGCCTGTGAGTGGCTTAATTCACAGATGAGAGCATTTGTGAGACAATAACTTTCCCAAAGGACCACCATTGAACCTTGCTGCATAGGCGACCGAGTCTTCAACACAAGAGCTTTTCAGGGGGCAATTTAGTTCCCAATCATGACACGGGTATGGATATACTGGCAATGATATTTTTAATGTAAGTAAAGCACAATCTAATGGAAACTGCCCACTATAGTTCTTCTTTCTACATCTCCAGCTTTTCTGTCCACTCAATCACAGTGGCAGCATACATTTTGTGTGTGTGTGTATAATTTTGTCACAACTCATTCACACCGTAGTGCACTGAGGGGTGCTTTGTATGCTGATGGCATTTAGACGTTTTGATTTCCTGTGGCCACAGCAGTCCTGTTCCTCGTATCGAACCACACTGTGCAAGGGTGCATGTAGGGTAAGTATTTGTGAGTGGAGTTTCTGGGCATCACGTCACCATGTTTGCAGGTTAACAGTATCTTCCCCAGGCTCAGATGGAGCATAGAGGCTGTGGCCGGCCCGGATGTCTGCAGAGGGAGGCTGCCCAGGCCAGATCTGTGTGCAACCCTCGTAGGGCTTGGCTTGGGAGGAAGGTGTGGCTCAGCCGCTGGGATTACAGGCACACACCACCGTGCCCAGTCTCAATCGCCATCTCAGCGTGCCCCCAGGGGTGGGGCCAGCATGGCATGCCGGCGATCAGGCCTGGAGGCAGGTTCCTTAGTCTGCTGAGCTATCTCATCAGCCCTAGCCCTGAGTCTTAACCAAGGAGAAAGAGGCTGCACAACATGTCTGAGAGTCTGTAGGCTTCTCAGCCCTGGCCACTCGCCACTACATGTGCTTAATCATTTTCTGCAGAGTTTTTGCTTAAGTTATGGCCAAGTAGGAAACAGAAGATCATAAATTTTAAGATTACAACAATTACTGGCAATATTGTTCTTGTCAGTTGTTCAGAAGTCTTTTTTATGTATATGTTAAAATTAATACTGTGATTTTGACGGCAGGGCAAATTTGTGTAAGCAGCTCTTTTGTAGAATGAGTGCCTTCCATCCAGCTTTCAACAGACTTCAGATGTTTCTCAAATACACCACAAAGAACCTAGCTGTAGACATCAGGGGAGGAACTGATGGTCACTAGAAGGGACTTCATAGGACAGATGAACTATTCTCTACAGGCCTCCCAACCGTGCCTTAAGGGGACAGGCCACACTCACACACACACACACACACACAATACACACATACACACACACACACACACACACACACACAGCACACGGTTGCCTGAGCTCTGGAGGGGCCTTGGAGCCCCCATACCTCGCTGGGTGGTTACAGTAGCAGATTCACAACAGTTCAGGGACTGGCAGGACACTCCACAGGGGCCACGGACTCCCCGGGCTAGCCTTCCCAGCCCTAGCCTCTTGGGCCCCATGGTAGATGGGCCCAGATATTGGTTACATGAAGGTGCCCTCTCTTTTGATAAGTAAATCTTGGTTTAGCATAGCAACTGAGCCCTCGGCCTCGGCCTCAGGGTCTCTGTTGTGATCCTGGCCTTATACCCAGCAGGGGGTCTTCTCCCTCTGCTAGGAAAGCTCAGTGCATTCATGCCTCATCTGCAGCTTCTCCTTCTGCAGGCTGCAGGGTCCAAGGTGACAAAGTCCCTGTCAAGTGTGGAAAGAAAGATTCTGCACTTGTATTCTGCCCATCAAAGCAGCAGAGCGAAGCATTTCATAGTTCAGTCTAGTGGTTGATTTATCACTGAGGAGTACCTAAGTGGAATGACTTTTGACTATAAAAAATAAAATTAAATAAAAACAGGACTCTTCCCTGACACCAGCCTCCTTTGGGAGGCTTAAATGGGGCCACCATCAATGGAGATCACCCACTTCTGCTGGGAGGAGGCATCTCAGAGGCAGGGAAGTCACCTGGGCGCTCCTCACAGATATACCACAGACTGGGCTCACAGGACCCTACAAAGAACAAGGCATGGTTTCCTTATAGCAGGGGAAGAGGTAAAAATGTCCATGCTGGATGTTGCCTACCACATGTCCATAATAAACTCCAGGGCTCTCATAGGCCCTGCTGCCTACACTCCCACAGCCCTGGCCACTGCCCTGACCTGTGTCCTTCAGCTCAGGAATGCTCCAGAAACTGAATAAAGAGCTGGCATAAGCGGAGAAAATATGCCCACCAGAAAACATGCCTTTTAGAAAGTACTCAGAAAATGCAACCAAATCCTGGCTGTCATGGGATAAAGGACCTGTGTGAGATGGGAGACCTCTGCTTCCCTTCCCAGTGCCCGCCCAGGAAGTGTTTACTGAGCAGCTCCATGGGCAGCTGCTTGTCCAGACCCACATAGACACAGAGAGACAACTGTATTCAAATACATATCTACACTTGTATGAATGTGAGTCTTATCAATCAGACCATGTCCAACTCCAAAGACCTCAGGGGCTGCTGGCACCTGGGGTGTGCCCAAGCTCCCTGACCTGCCTATGGGCAGCTGCTTGATAAGACTCACATTCATACAGGGTTACAGAAGAAGAGGAGGAGAGGGAGAGCCGGCAGGTGCCACGGGCAGTGGAAGATGTGGCCCTGGAGCCGAGACCCTGCTGAAGATGAGAACAGCCAGCATGAGTGGTTATAGCTGGCAGTGAGTGTGGCTGGCCTGGAGGATTGTGAGGGCCAGACAGCATCCGCTTTTAGCGGGAAAGAGTGGAAAAAGGGCCAGGTCAGCGGGGCTGTGTAGCTGGCAGAAGCAGGGGCACAAACAGTGACTCTCTGGATCAGGACGCCGCAAGACAAATGGGGCACAATAAATAAGCATACTGAGACAGCAAGGCACACCCGTCGTCCTGGGCCAGTGGAGACCTGCCATAGGCAGGTCAGGGAGCTTAGGCACACCAGGTGCCAGCAGCCCTGAGGTCTTTAGAGTTGGACACGGTCTGATTGATAAGACTCACATTCATACAAGTGTAGATACGTGTTTGAATACAGTTGTCTCTCTGTGTCTATGTGGGTCTGGTTCCAGAGATTCCCCATCAATACTAAAGATCTATGGATTCTCAAGTCTCATGAAATAGCATGGTATTTACATGGAATATACACATGTATCTTCCCGTATGCTTTAAACCATTTCCACATTACTTGTAATACTTACCATAAAATAAATACTGTATAAGTAGTTATCATACAGGAAACAAGTCTGTATGTGTTCAATACAGATGGAATTTTGGCTTCTGAATATTTCTGGTCCGAGCTGTGTTCCATCTTGGAATGTGAAGCCCTCATATACAGGGCACTGCACTGCCTCCATGCTGATAGATGTCTTTAAAATGTCACCCAGCAGCTGTGGGAGGGGTCGAAGGAAGCAGGCAAATTTTGGGAGGGTGGCCAGCCCCAGGCACTGACTGGCCAAAGGTGGATACACTGTGGCTGGCCTAGTGGCACCTGTGGACACCCTGTGGCCAGCTGAGTGGCACCTGTGGAAACATGAGTGGAGAGGCCAGGACAGGTAGGTGTACAAGGGCGGGTGCTCTTGCAGGATGCCCCATTTCTCCATTTCAGCCTAAGCTGCCAGCAGACAGGCTGCTGTTTGCTGAGGTACATCAGGAGACGTACAGGATCCGGAGCTCTACTTCAGACAGGGCATCTGGGTGAAACACTAGACAGCCCCACAGGCTGCTCTGCGAGCAGCTGAGCATGGAGACTGCTGCTCCTCAGGGAGCATAGGCCTCAGGTGTGGAGGCAGGAGTCACCAGGTGGCAAATGGTGTCACCTACAGCGCGTGTAGAGGGAGAAGGGGACCTGGGGCCAAACACGGAGCTCTCAGATGGGTGGCAATAAAGCCAGTGAGAAAGCCATGTTGTATGCTGTATCTGCCCCTCTGAGTCTGTTTCCAAGTTATTGTGGAAGCATTGCTAGAAGTACCCTTTTCTTTGGCTCATTTCTGTGTGCAGTTGTGTTCTTTGTTCAGTGATTTTTAAATAGAGCTTTAGGCAAGCATCATAAGCATCCTTTTTTTTTTTTTTGTACTGAGGATTAAACTCAGGACCTTATACTTTTGCCCCTGACCTATCTCTCCAACATCTACAATAGCATCTTGAGTTTTATTTTACTTTTTGGTGCTCAGGATCAAACCCAGGGCCTTGTGCATGCAAAGCAAGAGCTCTTCCTTCATTTCCCATCTTAAATTTTTAAAAAATGAAAAAACTCTAGCCTTTCCCTGGAGGACTATGTATGTACTATCTTAGGACCTTAATGTTCCTGTGCTTGTAGGAGGAGAAAAATATTCCCTTTGAGGAGCTTTTGGAAATGACTGGGGTTTGGAGCTTTGGATTTTCCTTTTCCGAAATCATGGCTCTCCCTGGACAGGACAGCTGTCTTAGCCCCTGCCTGATGCTGCCTTACACTGTACTTGTGCCAGGCCTGTCTGCTTCTTCGCCAGTTTCCACTACCTGGGCAGAATCTGCTCTCTCCTGCTGCCCCTTCTCCTTGGGGTAGGGAGTGTTTCCCACTTTTTCTCACTTAATGAGATAGACTAAATGCTTTAGATTTCTGCTCAGAGAGTGCACACACTGCTGGCTTTTGAAAGACTGTGACCTTCACACGTTTTTAACATGACCCACAGTAAGAAACACATCTGCCTTGTGACTGAGACACTGTACTCACCTAGTCTCAAACAGTTGTCACCTGAATTCTTGGCCCACTAATTGGTCCTGACCTACTTTTGGCAGCTCAGTCTCCACCTTCCATGACTCTGTAACCTGACATAGGAGACACACCCCAGCACAAATGGCCAAAAACACTGGGAAGATTGCTGAAAGGACCGTAGCTAAAGGCAGAGTTTTGCGCACTGATTTGTTGAATACACTGAGAGCTTCTGGTGCCTGGTTGGGATACAGAGGCACACAACCTCAGAAGCTGCCAGAGGGTGACAGACTAGGGCCCCTGGGGCCCCTGTTCTGCAAGCAGCTTGGTTGCTGGCTCCAGGATCTGAACTGTGCTGCTAGGCTGCTGATCCCAAGAGGGATTCCGCTCTCAGGAATTACTCAAGAAAAAATATCCATAGATGTGCACTAGTTTTCAACTATGCTAATAATAGTGGGAAAAAATCAGCATCTGACTTGTGCGGGGTAGGAATGGCCGAGGAAACCAGGGATGCTGCCACAGTAGGCTGCTCTGCAGCACTGAAGTCTCCTTGGGTGGGTGGCTGGCGCAGGAGAGTAGTGAGTTGGGGCCCAGTAGACAAAGGGTCAAACTGAATGATGTAGCGAGGTCCTCTCTCAAAATAAAAACTAAAAGGGGCTAGGTAGTATTTCAATGTGAAGTCCTTGGGTTCAATCTCCAATACTATAAAAAAAAAAAAAAAAACCATCTTGCCAAAGAGTGTTTGCTGGCAGAACTGTCACTGTTAGCTTGGGCAGGACAGACAGTTTATTGTGCAGTTTCCTTGGAAGCTTTTCTTGTTAAGAAAAATCTTTTCCTGTACACTTACAGCTCATATGAAGAGGGTCTTCTAAACTTTCATGTGCTCATAGATGAGGCTTCGGGGAGGTGTTGGTTCATGGAACTGGATCTTCCTGTTTTTAGGGACCCCAGTGCTGGGATTACAGGTGGGCACCACCAAGTCCAGTCTTGGTGACCAGCTCAGTGAGCCCAGGGGCAGAGCTAGTGCAGCATGTGATGCTGGAGATCGAACCCCAGTTCCTGCACTTGCCTAAGCAGGTACTTAATCTGCTGAGCTAATTCACCTGCTCTCACTGATGTGTTCATAGGTAAATATGATGTTAGGAGGCAGAGCTTCTTCAGAGGAGATGGGTCCCTGCTTAGTACTTTGGTTGTTACCTAGGAGGGTCTCTCTCCTCCCTTCATTTCTCTCTGCTTCTTTCCTGCCATCCTATGAGCAGCTCACCTTTGCTGTATCCCTCTTCCATGTCATGGTGTCTTGAAAGCAGCCAACTATAGACTGAAACCTCCACAAAATAAGCCTTTCCTCCTTTAAGTCATAGGCACCAGATAATGTCTCAGTGACATGAAAATAACTAAGACATACACCAAGGGCATGAAGGTGCTTTCTGTATTTTCCTCTGGTTCTACTGATTTGCCATGCCTATATGCAGAACCCACCTAGAGTTTATTTCTGCATATAATGTGAAGAGGGGTTGAGTATGTTTTCTAGATGGACATGAAGTCATTTATTTATTTACTTAAAAGGTGTTTCCCACCACAGTGCACTGCAGTTTACTTTTGTAATACACCAGGTAGCTACGGGTTGAGTCTATGTAGCAGTCTGTGCCATGAGCCCATTTCTCCAGCCCTCCCAGCCCTCCCTTGGCCATGTGCGGTACGCATCTGGTTATTTCCCAGCACAGAGGTGACCTCTGCTAGGCCTAAGCCCAGCCCTTTTTTGTTTTTTGCAAACCTTTTGGCTTCTGTTGTCACCGTGAAGAAGAAACATGTAGACCAGACAGTGGTCCCCAGAGAAGCATCACATGGCTGCCAGGCTAGCTCTGCCCACCCCAGCTCCCATGGCTCATGCTGCTGTTTCCACAGACTGCAGCAAAGGCTGGCTAGTCCCTGGGAGCTAACAGTCTCTCAGTTTCCCTTTGTTCTGGGGCTCGTGCAACCACCAACCAGATTAATTCTTTCTCAACCAGACTTAATTTGGTAGCGTGTATATTCATGCTTTGTTCTTTTTCTTAAAAACAGTCTCAGTCATGGTTCTTTACATTTTCATACAGATTTTAGAACACATTTGTCAATTTATATTTTTATGAAACACCTCCTGTACATTTGATAGCAGTAGGGCTGGCGAGATGGTTCAGTGGATCAAGAGCCCGCTTAGGCAAGCACAGGGACCAGGACTCAATCCCTGGTCACACAGGCTGCGGCACACTGATATGCCTGCTGGGACTGGGCATGGTGGTGTACGCCTGAAATCCCAGTGCTTGGGAGGCTGAAAAGAGGAGGATCACTGTGAGTCTGAGCTGTGCAGTGAGACCTTGTACTAAATACAGAAAAAATAAAGGAAAAAAAAGATTTGATTGCATTAAGTCTATAGGTCAGTTTGAGGAAAATTACCTTGTGTTTAATATTGGGTCCTCAGATTCATAAGCATGACATGTTCCTGTAATTCTGCAAACTTTTTAAAATCTCTTACAGTAATACTTGGTAACTTTTAGCATAGTGGTCTTGGTCACATTTCTTAACATGTACTTATAAGCATTTGATTTCTTGATAGCATGACAAATGGCATAGTTTAACATTTTCATTATTACTAATTCACTGATGATATATGGAAAGCCATTTTTCTCCCTCTTTGAATCACTGGGACACTACAGTAAACAGCTTTGGAATCATCGCTCCACATGGCAGGGGCAGGTCAGAGGCTGCCATCGTGACTAGCATCGCCCTGGTCCTGTGCTGGATGACCAGGAGATGCCGGGATCACCCACAGGCTGGGGAGGCCACCAACAGCCAGACAGCCCTGCCAGGACCTTCTAGCTCAGCAGGGGCTTTCTTGAGGCACGAGCTTTGATTGTTGCACCACAGCTTCCATCATTTCCCTCGGGTCATCTCCCATGAAATCAAAATGGAGCAGTCTGAGCGCACACAGGGCAAGACAGGCTTGCGTGTGTGCATTCGGCTTCGAGGCTGTTTGTGTGACATAGGTTGTCCTTAAACAGGGGATCTCTAAGTATGCACCAAACTCTAGAGCACTCGCTAAAGGGGGCAAGAAGGGGATCATTTTTACGGAAATAAATAATAACTATAAGGAAAACATCCTTTCTAGTAAGAAACGGGCTTGACTAAATGAGCTAAGGAGTAGGAGTAGGGTCCCTGGGGCATTTGTTTCACCCATTTAATTTAAAATCCCTCAAAGCTTCAAGCTAGACAGCCCTCCAGATAGAGGGCTCAGCAATGTTCTTAGCTTCTACTTGAGGGTCGTAAATGTTTTGTGGCATTATAAGTGCATAGAGCTCCTTCATCCATAAATGCACGTGCCACAAGCTCCCCATAGGATGGGCTGGAGAGCCTGGCAGCACAGCCCTGTCCAGCAGGTGGCTCCCATCCATCCCAGGAGGTGCCCGCACCATCTGATGCAGAGTCCCTGCAGCTCACCCCCAAGGCAGGGCACTCACTGGCCTATTCTGTCGCTTGTGAGAAATGCCTTTTCTCCACTAATCAAGACAATATCAGTCTGCTCTCAGCTTCTACACACAAGCACGTGTTTTTAGTCAGATACCCAGTATTGTCCTTAACACCACCTGCTAGAATCCCCCAGTCTCCTGTCTCTTGAATCAGTCTAGCAGTTTATTGCTATAGTGGCCTAACTCTGGCTGGGCAGGTCAGTGTCTTTCTACTCTAGGTTCAGCAAGATGATTCCTGACAAGTCCTCTCCCCGCCAGCTGCATCCTGGTTAGGGATGGGTTGTGACCACCTTCCATGGAGCACTGGCCTTGTGCTGTCTGCACTGGTCAGTGGCTCTCGCCTGAATGTGCCAGGTGCACTCCAGCCTGTGAGGCTGAGTTCTGGCCTGAGAGTTGAAGCTGACTCTGTGTGTGTGTGTGTGTGTGTGTGTGTGTGTGTGTGTGTGTGTGTGTGTGTGTTACTGGGGATTGAACCCAAGGAGTACTGGATTGCATCTTCAGCCTTATTTAAAATTTTGTTTTGAGACAGGGTCTCATCAAGTCACCAAGGCTGGCCTCAAAATTCCAGTCTCAGCCTCCCAAGTAGCTGGGATTACAGCTGCTATACCCAGCTTAAAGCTGATTTTTTTGCCTGGGCAAAATTTATTTTAAGGAACAAAACGTAGCTGTTTGGAATGCCAGACCAGGTCAGGACAGCTGCCTTGGGGCCCCATCCTCTGCAATATGCTTCCGTGGCCATGTGTGGGATCCAGGGCCTGGCCAGCATCCATACCCACCGCTTGAAGTTCTTGTCCACTTTCTAGGTTAATCCCAATATTGTCCAGATTCCCTCCTCTGACCCTGAAAATTGTTGGACCAGTGGGCAGACTTGGACCTCTGAGTGTTTCTCCCCCATCAGTCCCCTGCATACACTATGGGTTGACTTTGAGCCACTCTGAGAGGAAGATCAGATGCCAGAACATCCATCAGAAACACTTGCAAACATCTGAGCTTCCCACGTGGTGAGAAAATGTCCATTTTAGAATGGGTGGAAGAGCACCCCAAAGGTGTCCCTCAAGGATGGGACACCTTTGTGGGCAGATGTGAGTGGAAGGAGCGCTCCTCCTTTTTGTTTAGAGGAGGTTCATTGGATTTTCCAGAAACAACATTAACTGCCCCATTCAGGTAGTCCAGAGCCTCACAAGAGCACATCATAGCAAGGTTTTCAAGGCTTATTAAGTTTGTATGTGTGCAACTCTGTGTGTGTGTGTGTGTGTGTGTGTGTGTAGTGTGTGCTTCTGCATGGTGAATTTGTGTGTCTGGGGAGTCTGTGTGTGCTAAGTGTACATGGCGAGTGTGTATGCTTGTGTGCATGGTGTGCATGGTGTGCCTGGTGTGTTCACAAGTACACATACACACATGGGGTGCAGGAGGACAAAGCATGACTTGAATACCTCAAGGACTGGTGGACTTCCTTTCATTCCTCTGGACTTCTAATAATCCCCTCATTAGGTGACCAGTGCGAAGCCCCAGTGTCGTCAGCTCAGACCCCTGGTGCATCACCTCAGCTGCCAGTGTCTGCAATGGTCCCATTTGACTCACCCACGAAGAAAGAGATCTAAAAAGAATTTAAATGTCCAGTCAGCCACTGAGTCCACAAATCACTATTTTTCAGGCATGGGACCTGGGCATCCATGCATGCCCAAAGGTGCAATTATTTGCTCAGAAAATCCACACTTCATAAAGAAGTGCAGGTTGACAACTGTGCGTCTTTCTTGGACTTGAAGTCACTGGCAATAGTTCAGCGAGAACTCAGGTTGGCAGTGGGAGAAGCTGCTCATTCCTATACAGAGTTGAGGAGCAGGAAGGGTGCATGGATGGGAGTACGGCTTCATGAGCCCTACGTGGCAGAAGCCATCTGTCCTCCCTCCTTTCCTCTCCCTCCACTCCCTCCCTTCATCTGCTTATAGATCTCTTTCCAAGGTGAACCAACCTTAATCCCTGCCTTCAGTCTAGAAGGGGAGACAAGATACATCAGTCTATGACAAGCTAGAGGAAAGATGATATGCTGAGAGATAATAAGAGCCAGGGGTTTCCAGGAATTCACTTGCCTATTTTCTTACTCTCACCTCTGTGGAGGGTTTTTGTTGTGTGGTTTATGAGGCTCAGAGAGGTGGACAGCTGGCCCAAGGTCTAAGGCAGACTGAGACTAAAGCTTCCTGGGTTCTAATCTGGAAAAATAAATGTGTGTGAATTGGTGGAAAATGTCTAAGATGAGT
>PVKA01028553.1:0-29257 GCA_004027165.1 Ctenomys sociabilis
TGCGGAAGGGACTAGGGTTGGCTCTCTTGGACTATCACACACACACACACACACACACACACACACACACACACACACACACACACGAGTCAGTGATTGTCTCAGCCAATGGAGCCAATGGGGGAACAAAACAAAGCTTTTCAAGACATGCCGAGGAGGGGAAATGGGTGAGGAATCAGAGCAGCCCCTGTATGTGTGTATTGGGGGGAGAAAGAGGAAGGGAGAGCCAGATAAACAATCTGAAAGAAGAAACACATAAACAAAACGAAGTTCTTTCTCCTTCACCTCCTCCACTCTGAAATATTTTGGCAGCATCTAACCCGGCTCACATTCCCAAGAGTACGTTTCAGAACCTACAGCTTATTCAAGAGACAGGCACGATTCAATGTGAAAGCGTTTCTCATTGCTAAGCTAGAGTTAACAACGGCAGCAGGAACAACGCAACTCCAAAACTGGGCGTCCTGGACTAAGAAGGGAGAGAAGCTGGAGAACACGGGGTGTAGACTTCTGAGACCATCAATGCTGCTCTTAAAAAGAATTCTGTAGGCTGTGCGTAGTGGCTCAGGTCTGGAACACCAGCATCTGGGGAGGCTGAGGCAGGCAGATCCCAAGTTGGATTCCAATCTGAACACCCTGCCAGTTAATGGGTCTCTGTTTCAAAGTACAAAAAAAAAAAAAAAGAAAAAGAAAAAGAAAAGAGGAGGCTGGGATGGAGCTCTGTGCGAAAGCCCTGAATTCATTCCCCAGCACTGAAACAGAAAAAGAAACCTGAAACTCTGAACTGTCTTTTCTTCCTCCCAGTGCTGCAGTGGAATCATTTATGGGGAAACCATTGTATAATTTTGTTTCCAGATGTTTCTGTGCTGTTTGACTCACTGTATGAAATAGTATCAAAAACAAAAGAACTCCTCTGAACACAAAGGAAAAGTTGATATTAACGCACATTATTACAAGAATATGACCTCTTCTACAACTTGAGTAAATGGAATAAGTTGACTAAGCAGAAATTTAACCTTTGCTTCATAAGAATTGAATTGGAATTCACAATTTTTAATGGTCTAGTTAAAACTTGCTTACTGGCTTCTGTTTTTCTACTACTCATTTTAATGTGTTTCTGAGCTTGAAGTCCCACAAAATCCACCCATTTACCTCCTCATGACTTTTCTCATGCTATTTGCTTTTGAAAAAAAAATAATAATAACTTTTAGGCTGGGAGATAGCTCAACAGTATAAGCACCGGCCTGGCAAGCCCAAGGTCCCCAGTTCAATTCCCGGTAGTAGTGCAGAAAAAACAATTTAAAAAACAACCTTTCTGCTCCCCATCCTCTTCCTGTTTTCAAAGCCCAACAATGTTGGCATGCATCTTAGCTCTCTCAACTGTTCCTTTGCTTCTTGCTTGCCTCCTGTGAAATTGGGAATTGAACCTAGGATGTTCACACAGAACTACATCCCCAATCCTTTTGGAATTTTTACATTCTGAGACATTGTCTCACTGAGTTACTAAGGTTGAGTTCAAATTTATGATCCTCCTGACTCCCCTCCTGGAGTACTAGGATACCAAAAATCCCAACTGCACCAGTCTCCAACTGTGTTTCCTGGTACAGATTGTTGACTTATGGCCTCTGTGACGGGTTTTTGTGTCTCCTGTGCCTCTCAGTAGGTGATGTTTCCTGTGCTCTTTTGATAGGTATGCTCCCCAACTATGTTTATTATAACCGCCATGTTTTAAAAAGTACAAACTTTTTTTTGGCGGAACTGGAGATTGAACTCAGACCCTTGAGCTTGCCAGGGAAGTGCTTATTCTATTGAGCCATCTCCCCGGCCCCAAAATTAAATTGAACTCTTTTTTTTCCAGTACCACAGATTGAACTTGGGACCTTGCACTTGCCAGGCAAGTGCTTATTCTACTGATATCTCCCTGGCCCAAAAAGTACAAACTTTTCTACTGGCCTTCCCCAAAATCAAGATAGAAAAATATCAGAGAGGCCAGGGAGATGGCTCAGTAGAATAAGCGCTTCCCTGGCAAGTGCAAAGGCTTAAGTTCAATCCCAAGTTCCAAAAAAAAGAAAGAGAGAGAGAGAGAGAAAGAGAGAGAAATATCAGAGAGAGAGAGAGAGTAATGCATTGTCCTCAGTCATCTAGCAAAAGCTCTGTTAATATATGCACATATCATCAAACAAAGCAATGTGTTAGTTCTGAGCCTGACACATCTGTCAGGTAACAGGCATGACTTGAACAGCATTAAGCCAGATTCCCAGAAATCCTCTCTTCCCTTGTTCCAGACTACCACCCTGCATCTGCAGATGCTGGCCATGGCAAACTGGGCCAAGCATGTCCATTTGTCTCATTTGGTTGGCTTAATCAATATAAAATAGGTTGATTCCAAGACCCAAAATGTTCCTGTCCATCTTAGATCTTAATCTTCTTTTCTTGAAGCTACTGCTGGCTCCTTATGTTCCAGAGGTTTCCATTAGACTTGTGAAATACTCCTACAAGTTGCCTTACAAAGATGAAAATTAATTTATTCACAAGATCTGAATAGTTTTCTTCTTAACTGAACACTGCCCTCCCAACCCTCGTATGTGATTCTAAGAAGAATACTTTCTCCGCCACCCTCAAAAGCCCTGCTTGCTGAATTAGGGGCTTTCATAAAGCATTTCCAAGCTATGTGCACTACAGCTGTCCCAACCTCATGCTGGCCTCTCACATTTCTCTGAGCTGCTTTCCTCCAACCCCTCTCCCCGCCTCCAGGCATACTTTCCGTCTCTGTTATTGCTCTTTCCTGCTTTCTCTCCCCTGCACCCTTTCACTCCCAGCTCCTCATGTATGTGCAGGGCAGGAAGGAAGCAGGCATGTGCAGCAGAGCACAGACCCTGCACCTGCACCTGTTCCTAACAAAAATGGGAAGAGGCACTAATGCTTCCAAGCAACTAACGCATTTTAAAAGAAGACATAGAAATACATTGTTCAACCACCTCAAAATGACACACAAATTATTCTGCCCTTTGTGAGGTTAAAAGAAAGAGAGAGAGTGCTCTAGCTGAAGAAAATAACAAATGCCTCTGAAATGTTACCAGATAGAAATTACTGTGTCTCAGAGCTGTAGATATTCCTGCATAAAATCCAGAATTTGAAAGATCAATTTCCATATTCCTAAACAAAACAGCCGCTAGGTCCAAGAGAAATGTACTTAACATTGTAACCTTCTGTGGCTGTGGAGGCTGTCCTTCATCGATGTTAACTGCTTATCCTCCTTCCCAGACCAGTGGAAGAAAGGGATTCAAACATAGTCTTCCTAAAGTGAACATGGACAGGCTTCACCTAGAAATGCAAGTGGATGCTCTGGGGCAGGGTGGACAGGAGGGGCACAGTGAAGTGGTGGTGACCTCTGCCAAGGATGTGCGAGCTATGCTGCTCTCCAGAGTAGCAAGGGCATCAGAGACTTCACACCCAGAGCTAGAAAACAGAGGCGGGCAAGCCGGGCAGCAAAGTCCTCACAGAACATAGCTTATGTATCCACCTGTCCCGCGTGCATTTGTAGATTCTTCCAATGCACTATTCACTCACTGCTTATAACACTGTAGGTACTTTTGGCTTCTCGAGACTTGGAACAGAACAAAAACAAAATTCCCATTTTCCTGAACATCATCTTCCATGCAGAAGACAGGAAGTATAAAATGAAAAGTAGGTTTAGCTGGTAGTGACAAGTCATGGGGTTGTATGCAATAATCCTCGCTATATAGGAGGCTGAAACAAGAGGATTACAAATTTGAGTCCAGGCTGGGCAAATTAGCAAGATCCTGTCTAAAATAAAATAAAATAAACCATCATGGAGAAGACACTACAGAAAAGACCTGTGAAGTTCAAGTCATTGAGGTCCATGGATAACTACAGAAAATTGTCTCAAGCACAGCCATGTCCCATGCGGAGGCCCTAGTGTACCTAGTATGTTTGAGAAGCAACCAGGAACCTGGAACCCAGGAAGGAGAATGGGGTGGGAGCCTCAAAGGGGCAACAGCATGGATCCTGCAGAGGCCATGGAGTGGATCCAGCCCTGGGACATTAAATATTCTGAAAGGGTCCTCTACTACTGAGTATAGAATCAACTAAAATAGTAGTGGTGGAAGTGGCAAGAACTGGGCTTGAGTGAGAGCGCTGCAGCCTAAGAGCAAGGACCCAGGTTCAATCCCCAGTACAGCACGCCATGCTGGCCCTGGAACCCCAAACAAGTTGTACTGGCCATCAAAACTGGGCATGGTGGCCCATGCTTGTAATCCCAGCACTAGGAGGCTGAGACATGAGGATCACTGTGAGTCCGAGCTGCATAGTGACACCCTGTACCAAATAAATAAGTAAATTTTAAAAATTTTAAATATTTTTAAAATATAATAAAGGAAAGTGGAAAGAAGTAATGAAAGATGTTTTTGTTTTCTCATGGTTTTGTTTGCCTGTTTGTCTGGGGTGTGTGTATGTTTCTATACTTAATGATAAATTTGCCAGAATTTGATAGACTAACACAGACTCTAGAAAGTAAGTGAAAGAAAAATCCAAGAGGATTCCAAGGTTCTTGGCCTGAACAACTGACGAGCAAGAGTTGCCGCACATTGTGATCTAGAACATAATGGATTTTCAAGACATTCTTTTCCTGTTTTCTTTCTTTACTTCTTTCCATAAGCTAAATTACACCATGCCTATATGCAAATAAAGCTGAACAAGAGAGAGAAGGGGGAAAGAAAGTGAGAGGGGAAAAGATAAAGAAAAAAGAAAAAGAAAGAAAGAAATGCTAGATGAGGAAATGATGACGAGAGTGATGTCCTTGGTGAAGGAGAGGCTTCTCTTTGCAGTGGTCTATCCATACCATTTCTGTAATGCGGCCCATAATAATACATCTTGGAAGGGGCCCGTAGGCCCATCAGAAGATATGCGGATAAAGGCAATGTGAGTGATGCACGACAGGGTACCCCTGTGCATGCCATTGTCCTACAAAGAAGCCTGGATAGAAAGGCAGACTTATCTGTAGGAAAATGGATGCGCCTTGAAACCGTTATGTTAAATGAAAGAAATCAGACACACAAGCTTAAATAGCACATGGTATCTCTTATATGGGAAAACTAGAGTAAAAATAGAGCTAAATAAAAGGTAGATAATAGGAAGCAGGGAGAGAGAGAGAGGCCATTCTCAGAAAGGGCAGAGGATCAAGAGATGGAGGGAGGGAAGGGTAAGGGACAGAAAAAAGAATTGGAGTGTGTGGTGAATGCATGCCGACTCTACACAAGCCTCATGAAACATTCTTTACTGCCAACACATACAGGAAGACTAGAAGGCAAACAAGATGATAAGTGAGGAGGGAGGGAAGGGAGAGGGGTTGGAGAGGGAACTGAGATGCGCTCAGTACAGCATGTACAGCAACCTTTACAAGGAATAGAAACATTATGTTCTACACACTATGCATGCACTAATAAAGAAAAAAAGAAGAAAAACATGGCCTTGGACTAGAAACTTTTGAGTAGTACAGTGAAAGAAGGAGGAAAAAGAAAAGAAGTGGGAGAAGGAGGAAGAGGAGGAAGAGGAGGGTGAGAAGAAGAGGTGGAGGAAGGAGAGAAGAGGCAACAGTGACAGTGGAAGTATGGGGTTCAGTAGCAGAAACTGAGCAAGGAAGAGCTGCAGCTGCTGGGGTGGAAGCCACCTTCTGTGTCTGTTTTGACTTGACTTCTCATATTTTCCCACCACAGTTCATGTTGTAGCGTGCGTCAATACTGTGCTCTTTCTTTAACTAAGTAATATCCATTCTGTGAGTACACCACACGTAGACTCACTCATCAATGGATGGATGTTTCAGTTGTCCCTACCTTTTGGCTGCTATGGCTCTGGCTACTTTCCTTTGAAATATGTATTCTATTCTTCTGTGTATACAACTGTGAGTGTGTACTGTGACTAGAACTGTTGAGTAGCATCATAATTATGGTTTGGCTCAGTTTTTGTTTTGTCTTGTTTTGCAGTACCAAGGATTGAACTCTGGACCTTGCAATTGCAAGGCAGGTATTTATGCCAATGAGCTATATCCCTGGACCCAGTGCTTAGTTTTCTGAGGAACCAGCAAAATGTTTTCCATGATGGCTCCTCAACAACTTTTAGACATGCCCATATCTTGCCAACTAAAACAAATAAGCAAACAAACCAGACCAAATTCCACGCTGGGTTCCAGCTACTGGTCTTTCTGTTACCTTCCTCTCAGAGCAGCTTGCTGGAAACATCTGTGTGTGGGTCCGTCTTGCTTTCCTGGGGCATTCACTGTAGCCACCCAACCAGCCCTGCCAGATGCCTTTTCCCTTTCTTCTCTCTGTTCTTTCCTGCCTTGAGCCTGCCGCTCCTTCCCTGTGTTCTCTGAAGTGCAGCCAACCTGTCCTTTCCAAACTGCAGATTTAGTTACAGACATTCAGAGCATGTCAGTGACTTCAGGGAAGACAAAGCCCCAACATGGTGGGTCTCAGCTGCCTTTAGGTGAGCCATGTCCCCACTCTCTTCTAGGAGGCAGCCCCATACCCTCCACCCTCATAGGCCTCTACTCTCGCTGTTTTCCTCCTTGGTGGTCCCTCTCTGCTCCCCAGGTCTTCATGTACTACAGTTTACTTTTCATATCTCTCCACTGGACACTTCTATGAACCAAGCAACCCCAGCCTCCCTATCTTGATAAAATCCTCCAAGCTCCCACTGTGCTGCTGTGGGCTGAATCCCAGCCCACCAGGATTCAGTGGGGCTCTGCGTGACTCAGGTTGTGGATAGTGCTGAAGGGACAGCTTCCACAGAGGAGGCGAGAAACTGAGGCAAAGTGAGATCCCACAGAGTGCGCCAAGATCCAGCTAACCAAGGTCCTTACCTGAAGTCAGGCTACAGACTGACAGGTGATCAGGTAAAGACACCATGGGAAGTAATTTTTAAGCAAAGACTGGGCTGCTACACAAGCCAAACCCAAGCTACTAACACCTTTACATTGAACTGTTACCCTCCAGAGCTGTGAGAAAACCATGCTGCATGGCATTCTGCTGGAGCAGCCCTCCCTGACCAACACAACCACCCTGCAGCTCTCTTCTGTCAACTCACTTGCCTGAAAATTTATCCTATTTTCATACTGTTTATATTTTATATTTTTTTCTTTCTTTTTTTTTGAGGAACCAGGGATTGAACTCAGGCTCTTGCACTTGCCAATGAAATGGTTATTCCACTGAGCCATCTCCCCAGGCCTTACATTCTTCTTTTTTAATTGATATTTTTTAAGTTCATAAGTATAAATTGAGGTTTAATCTTGAATGTCTTGACTATAAGTCATAGCAAGGTGATGATTATTTCTGTGCTTAGTCATCACTGTGGTTTAGGTGTACAGCAAAATGATTAAAAAGAAATAGAAATTTAATGAATATTTCTCAAGTAAGTGAATGAAAGAATGAAGAAATATGTGAATATATGTTCTTTAGCTTTGCAATCTAGGTTTTTCTCACCTTACATTTATTGAACTTTTTTAAAAAACTTCACTATGCATAAACTAGTGAGTCCTTTGCTAGGTGGTCTTACCTTGAAAGTTTTTTTTTAATTAATGACTCTAGGGGGCCAAGGAGATAGCTCAGTACAATAAGTGCTTGCCTGGCAAGTGCAAGGGCCTGAGTTCAATCCCAGGTTCCACTAAAATAATAATATTAATTAATTAATTAATTACTCCAAGAAAAGGAACTAAGATGTAAACAAAAACCAAAGCCCCTAAGTAGCAATCCTCTGGGAACTGGATTTACAATCTGCTCTGGGGACCTGAATGAAGGAACAATTGGCATGAAGGAGCCAGAGTTTTCAAGACTTGGGCCTTAAAGAGTGGAAGAAACAAATCTAGAAGCACAGATAAAAATTCAGGAGCTGAGAGGAGCTAAGCAAGGAGGTTAGAGACATACCGTGGAGTTGTTTAGTTACTGCCCAGTAATATCTGCAGATTGTTATGTGAGATTTGTTGAAACCAAAAGAAATTTGTGCTCAAATGTAATTAATGGTAGCCTAAAACTAAGCAAATTTTTTTGTTTTGTTTTTTATACTATATGACTTTTCAGAGCATTTGACATGCTAATGTCCATTTGAATTTTCAAAAGAGTGCAGTATGTATTCACTGGATTTCTGTGACATTTGAAGTCCTTTTCCTTTTTAAAGCATTTGTCACAGCTCTAAGATTCTGTTTTATCCTCTTTAGGAAAGTAAAGGCCATAACATGGTATTGGAGAAGGAATGACTAAAAGACTATCTTAAAAAAGAGGCTCGTATTTAATTCTAACTTTTAAAATCCATGAGAAACATTCAGAACACAATAAGATGTCATTTAATTACGTCTCAGTTACTTTTCTCTCATTGCTGGGACAAAATACCTGACATCCAAAATGAAGGAAGGAAAGATTTATTCAGCTCACAGTTAGTGGAGGTTTCAGTCCATACTCAGCTGTCTCCAAGGCAGAGCGGCACATGGCAGAGGGCAGCAGTTCATGGCAGCAGAAAACAACAAGGAGCAAAAGGAGAGGCTGAAACAGTGGCCCCTAAGGAGCCTCTCTCTTCTCCTTGTATTTGTATGCAGATTATTTGCCCCAGGGAGGGTGTAGCATGCACACCCATAATCCCAGCATTGGCTTATGAATGAATCACAAATTCTGAAAGCTGCCCCAATGACTGCATGAGGCTTGGGGAGACAACTAGACACAAACTATATCAATTATCTTAAGGAATTAACATCTAGACACAATGAAAGTTTAATAGAATCAGTAAATATAGGATTTTAATCTTATTATACAATGAAGTGACTTGGATAAGAGAGTGTACACTTAAGTTACACTTCAGAGTTGAGTAATATGGTAACTTTAATCCAGGGACCTTTTTAAAATTAGGGATCCCCTGTGGGAAAGAATGTAGAGAGTATTTCAACATTGTTTACAATAAACCACTCAGTAGAAAATCAGTATGTAGCTTATTAATTTTATAAATAATTTATATACCTGATATATAAATAAAGCTCACTCTATAGGAAATGCACAATGTTTGACATGGTAAAATCACAGGTTGGCAGATTGATCAGATTCAGATATATATGATGAATAAGTAAAAATCACATTTTCGAAGTAGGCTTATATAGGCCTATAGACTAATCATAGAAGGCCTGTCATCACCAACAATGCGTATTCCTTCTGTTTTTCTATCTTACCATCCTGGATATTGACTTTAATCTTCAATATTTTCTGGACAATGGCAACTGGAAGAAAGAAGTTGGTTGGGCAATCAGATAAAAAGGGTTCCATTCCCAAGTAGGCCATTTTTCTTCAAGCTGGACAGTGGGCTCATGGCCACCTTTAAAGGAAACATGATTTAGAAAATATAATGCTACTTCTGTCCCCAGAACAAACAAAACCCTGCTAGTAGGACTAGAAGCCTTATAGCAACCTGCAACCTCTGCTACCACACTTAGCACTTACCACATGGGATTTAGAAGTCCATAAATACATAGATGTCAAACTAAAAGCATATCGTTAACTCAGGAGTTTTATGTAAGCAAATGCATAGAGTCAGTATTTTTATATTTTCACACAAGACAGTTGGTTTTTTGTTTGTTTGTTTGTTTGTTTTTCTCAGAACTGGGGATTGAACTCAGGCCCTTGCACTTGCCAGGGAAGCACTTATTCTACTGAGCCAACTCCCCAACCCCAGTAGTTGGTATTTTTTAAAGAGTGCAAAACCAGTATCTTTTCTGCATAAGATCTATGAAACAATACACACTTTAAAAAATAAAAATAAAAAGCAGGGACAAGATATCATGTCCGCATCTTGTACTATGAATAACGACTATGAAGACAACAATATACAATATATTAATTATTGTAACTGTACTACTAACCTGTTTTGCAACTGTCTCATTGCTGTTTGTTTCTCAATAAAATTAACATAAATAAATTAATAACAAGATAAAAATGTATTCAACAGTGGTTATTATATTATGCATTGCTGTCTTCAATGTAGTTGCTCGGATTAGAGGTACCAGCACATAAAAGTGGTCAAAATGGAGCCGGGGAGATGACTCAGTAAGCTAAGCACTTCCCTGGCAAGCACAAGGGCCTGAGTTCGATCCACGGTTCTGCCAAAAAAAAAAAGTGGTCCATTTAAACTGCATAATTGGATAATTCATCAAATTCTGCATTTTAATTTCAAAAGTAGAACAGAATTTTACCAACTTTGGTAAGTTTATACATAGTAAAGCTATGTATAAAGAACCAAAGTATCATAGCTAAGATGATTGTATTACTAATTTCTATCCGTTTTTTGAAGGTAGCAGCTAATGCTTAAAATTTTTACTTTGACCACTTTTATGTGCTAGTGTCTATAATCTGAGCAACACATGGAAGACAGCAATGCACAATAATAACCACTGTTAAATACAATTTATCTTGTTTTTTTTATTTTTTGAAAATGAAAAAACATTGATAGTTTAATCTATGGTACTTCTTAAGATTTACTTGGGGCCCAGGAGTTAGCTCAGTGACACAGTACAGGCCTGGCAAGCACAAGGTGCTGCATTCAATTTGTTACCAAAAAAAAAAAAAAAAAAGATTTACTTAAGTTATTAAAAATACCTTTGTTAATTAGACTGCTTAAGGTACTGAAAAGTCAACATTTTAAATTTTAATTCACTTTAAAACGTTTAACGAGTTTTAATTAATTAAAATTTTGAAATTCAATTTTTTTTTAAATAGTGTTTGGACAGGATATCATGTCTACATCTTGTATCGTGAATAACCACTATGAAGACAACAATATGCAATGTATTAATTGTTGAAACTGTCCTACTAATCGGTTTTGAAACTGTCATTGCTCTTTGTTTCTCAGTAAAATTAGTAAAAAAATAAAAAAAAGAAACTCAATTTTTAAAAGTGGTTGCTGTACACACACACACACACACACACACACACACCGTGGATTAAACCTATGACCTTGCACGAGCTAAGCAACTGCACTACCTTGCGTTCTACTCCCAGCCTATTACACTATGTTTTAACAAAGGAATAAGATTTCTAAATTAAAATTAAAAAGACTAAAGATAGATATTTAGATATTAAGTTTTATCTGTAAAAAATTGTATACTAATATAAAAATCCAGAAAGGAGCCACAGAGATAGCTCAGCAGTGTAAGCGCCCACCTAGGCAAATGCAAGGATTTGAGTTCGATTCCTCAGTACCTCATACCCTACCAGCCCTGCCCTGGACATGCCAAGCTGGCCACCAAAACTAGGTGTGGTGGCACATGCCTGTAATCCCAGCACTGGGGAGGCTGAAACAGAAGGAGCACTACGAGTCCCAGCTGCATATTGAGACCCTATACCAAATGCATAAAATAAAATTTAAAAAAAAAGAATCCAGAAAAATCATAGTTTTCATGGGGCTGGGGAGGTATCTCACAGGCTTAAGCTCCTGCCTAGTGAGCACAAGGTGCTGAGTTTGATCCCCAGTTAAAAAATAAATAAATAATAAGGATGGGGGGGCACAGCCTGATAGCTCAGTGGACTACAGCGCCTGCTTACGCGGAGTGCAGGGGCTGGGATCCATCCCTGTGTGCCGGACCGGCCCCGCCCCCGGGGTGCACTAAGATGGCAATTGAGAGTGGGCGAGGTGTCGCACGCCTGTAATCTCATCACTCTGGAAGCTGAAAACAGGAAAATCACTATGAGTTTGATCTACATAAGGAGACCCTGTAGACCCTCTACTTAATACCAAAAAAAAAAAAAAAAAATCATACTTTTCTGTGAGCAAAAACTGCCCTCAAGGGCATGTTTACGAAAGACAGGCACATGATAAGAAGTCCTAAATATTTTTGTTTGTTTGTTTCTTTGTTTTTTCTTAAAGCAAAGTGAATTCATTGGAACCTTTGAAAGAAGAGAATGTCATGCTCACATTAGGGGTCTTCAAGTTAGGTCTAATGACAACAATCCCATGCTTAAAGCATCCGCTCCAACACTGCCTCCCCCATGAATCCAAATCAACGCAGCGCACTCCCCCAACTGCCTTGCGATCATCCTGCATTTGTTTTCTTTTGTATTTAGCGCAGGGTCTACAGGGTCTCGCTACACAGCTAAGATTCCTAGTGATCTGCCTGTGTTCAGCCTCCCAAGGGCTGGGATTACAGGCATGCGACACCACACCCAGTCTCAGTCACCATCTCAGCATGCCCCAAGGGCAGGGCAGCACAGCATGCCTGGGATCAAAGCCCTGGCCCCTGCTATCCACCTAAGCAGGTGCTTTCATCCACTGAGCTACCTGACTGGCCCTACCAGTGCATTTTACACACCCTGGATGAAAAGCATTTCATTTCATTTTGGTCTGGTTTGTTTATTCTTCAAGGGTTTTGCAGCCCATGCTCCCAGTAAACCATGAGGTAACGCTACCTTATTCTTTTTTTTTTCTTTTTTTGTGCCTAACATAACCTGTGTGCCACATCATACACTGTACACGTCAGCTGGACAGGATGTAATCAGAATGCAGAACCACAGCTCCCACATAGCACCGTACATAAACCATGGGTGATCTCTCCTTTCCTCTTGCTTTCACATAATTATTGCAATTAATATTAAATAAATATCTAGTCATAATTACTAGTTTTTTCCCCAGATACATCTAACACCAAAGAAACAGAACTGCCTCTTCCTCCAGCCTTTCCTGTCAACAGTTGGTTTTCGACTGTGTCCTCACTTGCAAATGATTACACATTGGTAGGAATGAAATGTATTTGGGCTGGAAAAGTCCCAGAAGGCCCACAGGGTGGGCATTTGATTCCTTGATGAAGAGCCAAGTTGCTGTCTGCAAAGGAGGGTATTAGACAAGAGGCAAAGGGCTGTTTGCTTCAGTGCCAAACACAACACCAATTTCAGCAACAACTCTGAGCAGCAAGGCAGTGGAATCAAACAATACAGAAAAATAATTTTGCCATCCAAGATTGTGTTCACTATAAAATAGCTTAAAAAGTAACTTCAACATGATTCCCCAACCAACAACAATATTTTAGTAGTATGTATACAGGAAGGGAATTTGGAAAGATGTTTTAGGGGACTTTCACAAAATAAGACACATCATCTTTTTAGATCATGGAGAAATAGATTAGTATTACAAAAATCCTTTGATTACTTTTAATCCTGAGATTGTATTTTTGTGTGAAATGAGCTGTTTCTTTCTGTATGCATATATATGTCCCTTTGTACCTCTCCTTTTTTTCTCTCTCTCTCTTTCTCTCTCTCTCTCTCTCTCTCTCTCTCTCAATTATACTGTACAAATCAAACCAGCAGGAACTGCTTCTTAACATTTAATCATTATCCACCCTAGTTGTTGTAATTTTTCTCTTTTCTTATTATGGAGAAATTCTCTCTAGCACGTTAATTATCTTTCTTGTGACAGGCCCGTAATCCATTTTTTTTTCTGTGAAATCTGTAGCACTTAATGACGATTATTCTCACTTTGTAAAGCCTTTCGAAGGGACTTTTCAGATCCTGTCTAAACGAGGCCTCTTAAGTCCTATGATGTGCTTAGATTGGAGCCCTGGTCACTCAGATTTGATTAGCAGATCTCGATGGTTTGTTCCTTCTTTGCTCAGCTCTGAGATTTTAGCAAGAAAAAAAAAAGAAAAAGAAAAACAAGAGAAGCTATCTGGATAATAACAGGAAAGGCCAGAGAGGGAAACACTCACCTGCCATATGCACTACAACTGAATATAGTCATTAGCCACAGATGCCTGGTCATTTGAAATGGGGACCTTTCTGCCTCTTATCTTAGGTCGTCTTAGATTGGAAACTGTGGACCATGTGTAAATGAGAGCCTATTCTTCTACTGCGGCTCAAAATTAGTAACTATAGCCTCTGATTCTCTCTTCCTGATCTCCCTCTGTTTCAGACAATCTGTACTTTATCATTATGGTCTGTTTTCACTGCTCCTCCTATGGAACAAAAAACATGCTATGTGTTAACTCCCAGTTCTGAGTAAACAGGGTCCACTTCTGAAAAGAAGTCGCTGAGGCTATGGAAGAGCTGGAAAAACATAGTTTCACCTTCTGTGACACTCAAGAAAAAAGCCATATTCCAGCCTTGAATTGCCAGAATCCCACAGGCCTGGCCAGATGTACTTTGACTTGGGGTTTCCAATACCGTAATTCTCTCTCCAACTGGTGACATGTGCAAGAACGCAGGAGTTTTAAGTCAGGGTTACGCAGCTGGCAACTTCTTCATTGCCTGTGGCCAGAATGGCCCAACCAAATTCTAGAAACCAGACATCATGATTTTGACATAAACCTAAAGGACAGCAGATGAGTGACAGCCTTTTTTGATCACATGAGTGAACTGGCATCTTCTATCCCTTGGGAGCCAAATGAGAAAGGAGTATTAACAACCAAGACAACCACACTACCACTTACTAAGAGTCCACTAAAGTAGTTTTTTCACCAGTCTTTTTAATCAATGCAATACATTTATAAGGAAGATTATTATTTTTGCTGCTCTTTAAAAATACAGGGGAAATAAATTCTAAAGTTGTGTTAACTTGCCTTGAGTCATGAGTTTAGAAAATTCTAGAAGCACTGCGCCCCTCAGCTGAAATTCTGTCATCTCAGAGCCTGTACTCTTCTTTGCTAGGTCCTCTCATCCTAGAGCCCCAAATACACCAGAATCCCCTCTCCCCGCTGGACCATCACCCAATTTTTTCCAATCTATAACCAAGCCCAGGAACAAGACATGTGATGGAATCCAACAAACCAGCCAGCGCAGAAAGAAACAATCACTAGATGCAAAAGCTTTAGAGTGTGGACAAGGCATGCACCAGAAAGAAACACAGGAACAGCGCCTTCCATCAAACGTCTGTCCTTTGAAGTCCAAAACAATTAGGGTCTTCGTATGTGACCTCGAATGTCTGTCTTTAGGCCTTCATGTGTGCTCTTCTCTGCCTAAAATCTTTGCCTTTTTGTCCCTTGGCTTGCCCCACTCAAACCAATTAGAAACTCTTATTTTTGCTTCTGACTTAATGTAAGACTTGCTTTCTATAAGCAGCCTTCCCTGACCTCACCATGGGCCCTGGTGGCCCCCTACACAGGGCTTATTATAATAGATATTTTTCATACTTTATTTTATTGCTTTTCTTTCTTATTGGATTAAAAATTCTCTGAAAGGCAGAAAGCACCTAACTCATCCTGGGCCCTGCATAAATAATCCTTGAATGAAACAATAAATGAACAAATGAGACTGCAGCCTATCTCCTGAGGACAACACAGAACACTTAATCCTGAAATACACTTTGTACGCAAGAGAAGTATCTTTGTACTGAAAACTCTGAAAGATAAGATCAGTTGTTCACTGTCATTTCCAGGTCCCTTCTAATCCCACAATTCTTTAAAAAAAAAGAAAAAAGAAATCAGCCAACACAATTTTTAGATTAATAATAGCACTTTCATCATTATTTTACCACTTGAGTAGATGAGAGATGAGAGTCTGAGACAGACAGGAGGGGAGTGGCAGGCAGGGTCTCTGTCATCTAATCAAGCCCCGAGCAGCACTTATCCCAAGGTGCAATGACCACCAGTCCACTTCTCAGCATTACTGCCATTAGAGAAAAGAGGCAATAGGAGATTTTTGTTATGGAGAGTCCTTTATTCTGTGCAGTTTTACGCTCTTCACTGATTAATTTACAGACTTCACATCCTTAATTCTAGGGTAGGTAGATATTTTTCTGAAAAGGTTGAAATCCCATATTAGCTGGGTGAATTTCTGTAGAAATATTGATGATGTTCCCCTTAAAAATGACTAATTTAGTATATCCTGCTTAACCTGCCAATATGATTGATTAGTCTGCAATTTCTTTCAGCATCAAAATAATAGGGTTGGCTAGTTTGGTGATTAAGTTTTACCTGGCATAAAGGGTTTTGATATACCTTTCTAAACTGATTAAAGAACATTGGGAATACAAGGTTATATTATATTCCTGTTTGGTTCAGATATACCTTACTGTTCAGTTTTCAATCTGGACTAGCCACTGAAAACTAAAAGTGAAAAAAATATAGTATCAGTCATTAACATGAAATACACCCTTTAAAATTCCAATATATTTTTGAAAAGCCATTTCAACTTGTATTTACCTGTTTCAGATAAGAAAACTGAATTGTTGAATCTATCCTACTAATTTCATTTGAAACTGTCTCTTTGCTATTTGTTCTTCAATAAAATAAAATAAATGTAAAAAAAGAAAACAGAAATATAAGTATAATACATTTTTGTCATCTAACAATAATTTTAATTTTTACCCTTGCTTATCTTTTTTTATTATTTTCCTTGTATGCATTTGGTACAGAGTCTACAGGGTCTCATTATGTAGATCACACTCGTAGTGGTCCTCCTGTTTTCAGCCTCCCAAGCGCTGGGATTATAGGTGCATGCTAACAAGCCCAGTCTCAATCTCAGTCACCTTCTCAGCACACCCCAGACACCGCACTCTGCTTAAGCAGGCACGTTAGTCCATGAGCTCTCTGGCCAGCCCATTAGCCTTGCTTATTTTAATAAAGTAATGTTCCCTTAGAAGGGAAAGTATAAGGAACCTAAAAAGTAAACCAATTTATGAATTTTTTAGCTATCTACTTCCAATGATGGTATTGTACTGTGGAGTCCCCAGAGGTTACTGCATTCCCTATGGAGTTTCCAGTACAACATCTGGAGTATATCTAACACTCAATGCAAGTCAAAACAGAGGAGATCTCCATTTCCCTGGTTGAATGCTAAAATTCTTATCCTGGCTCATGGGACCCTTGGGCTCTGCCCTTTGCATATTTCTCCCTCAGGTGGCTACTTGCCACATTCCCCTTCCCTGGCCCCTTCCATACAGGTAGAACTTCTGTTTCTTCAAATATGCTTTGCACCTTGGGGTTTGGGAACTTGAAACACGCCATTTCCCCTTGGAGCCCTGCAGGGCTCCTCTCTCCCTTCAGCTGGAGATGCTTATGTTTCCACTCAGTGGCTCTCCTTCCCTGAGCAGTCAAATTCTCTGCAGCACATTCCAGCCACTGCATTTCTCTGCCCCGATGCCTATCCCACCACCTGATCCTGCCTACTAACACCAACTCTTCCCACTACTCTCTTCCTGGAGGGAAGAGGTTGCACTTGCTCAATATTGCTCATGACAGAAACTTGTAGAAGCTCAGCAGGACTTTATTGGCTGTACATTCTGGCATTTCAGATACTCGTATGAAGTTGTCAGTCTTCTCTTTCCCCTTACCCATCTGTTTCTCCCCTGCACATGCTCCTCTCCTCTTTATTTTTATCTCCTTCTGTCTTCTACGCTGTCTATCATATTTTGTCTCTAGTGCCTTAACTTTCACTTATGCTTCTCTATTTGTTAACCATCCTTCTCATGGGAGAAACTTTCTGCAAGTGTTAGAAGAGAGAGTGTGGAGTTGGAGTTTGGCTTTCACTATGCACAGCTCCAGGGGCATCATCTCAATGTAATATTGACAAAGGAAAAACAAGCCTTTCCTTCCTGGTGCTCAAACATAAAATCTGAGGTGGAGCACTAAGTTTAACCTGATGCTCTGGAATTGAACCATTGCTTGGACCAATATGCATAGCCAAAGGAAATAACCCTATGATTATTAGTCCTACACATATTCCTGGCCCAGTGGCTGGGGCCACTAGGGTGGCGTGGTGTAGATGCCTTTGCCAAAACTAGTATTGAGAAGGTATAATTTCCTCAAACAAAAAGGATTCCTATTACTAGAAAAGAGAAGGATATGATACTATATGAATAAAACAATGAAATTAACTCACATTTTCACACAATATTTAATGACTTCCATTATATAATGTAACACCAGAAATTCACCACCAGAAAGACTAGGATATTCAATATTTTATCTTGCCCATAAATTTTCCCAGTAATGTGACACACCATCATACTTGACTCTGAAATACCATATAAAAATACTGTAGTCACTTCAAATGCTTCCTGGAAAGGAAAGGAAAAGCCTGAAGGTCTTATTGTACTGTGTTTGATCAAACATTAATTTCTTTAGTCTCCTGAGGAAAAAGCACTTCTTTCAATTATAGACTTAATATAATTCCCAGAATATGCTCATTTCAAGATAAATTTAAGTGTCTAGCCGTGTTTATACTATTAAACTCACAATCACCAATTGTATCTTTTTAAAAGTACAAAACTAAAATCATTCCAAATCTTCATATTGATCAAATCCCTTATTTTCCCAGTTATATAGTTGTAACAGAAAAAAAAAAAAAAATGACAAAGTAGCCACTGACATACCTTCAGTAGGAGATTGCTAATCCCCTACGTCAAAGGAAGGCTCATTTCAGTCAGGTGTCAATTTGAATTTCTAAGACGAAGAGTAAGTCACACCACTTTTCATTTTGCCTATACAAGACTAGCACTAAATTATGTCTCTACATTCACTCAGTTTGATATTCTCTGTCTGGTCTTGGTCCACTAAATTCATCAAACAAACACCATGAACTCAACACATGTGGGCATAGTGCTAAACATTAGTTTATCTGAAACCCTAAGATTCACTCTTTCACCGCTAAAAAAGAACTGCAGAGAGAAATGCTCTTCACTCTTCACTTAGTGATGAAGCTACCATTGTCCAACCTTTAGTGTGCCTCCGCTGAAGAGCACCATATACATTATTGTTGTCACAGCTCAGCTTCACATGGTTAATCTCTCACATAAATATTCTGTTACTTTCAGTTTAAAAAATTAGCCCATTAAAAACGAGGCAGGCGAGAATGCAAATAAAAGTTCAAATCAATTTGTCTACATTCTCAACATTTACCATTTCTAACTCTTTAACAAGGCATTTTAGATTTGATGAAAGAACGCTCAATTAATTTCTGCAAAATGCTCACTGATGATTGAGGAATATAATAGAGAAATAAACTTCATTTTGCTTCCTTGGAACCACTGAAATAAAACACCATCAGTTAGGATATTACTCTTCTTGGAGACAGCCATTAGGAGAGTGCCATAGGTAGGCAGGGGGTGTCCTCATGGATTTCTCTCCATTCCCCAGCGCTGGAAATCACACAGGACCTGACTTCCTTTGCTTTCTTTCACTTTGCCTCAATTGCTACTGGCTGTGAAATTTGGGGTTCTGTTCAAATAAAAGATTTAGTATGGAGAGACTGCAAGAAGGACTAAACTCAGGGTTGAAGTGAGCTATGAATATGCTTTCCTTTGACCACAACCCCAAATAATAAAAAGGACATTTTAAAAGTGAACATTTAAAGGCAGCTCTCCCTCCCACCACCTTTTGCAGATGGAAAGAACAGGCAGGGACATATACTTTCTGAAATATGGTGGTTCTGAAGGAATGAATGCTAAAGCGACCTCCTCCCTTTTAGAAAACCTTTATGTGTTACACAGGCACTGAGACACACACTATTCCAGCTGGTTCAGAAACTATTACCAACAGCCATATCACTGTCTTTCTCTCTTTTCTTCTTCTTTCTTCTTTTTTTCTGCCTTCCAAGTAAATGAGTTTCCAATTTCTTCCTCAGTTCCCATGGCTTATGCTTAGGATACATAGGTATTTTTTTTTAATGATAACTAAAACCTACTAGACAAATTCAAGTTTGAGTTTGGTCCTTGTCAGCTCTCCTTAGAGCAGTTAAGATAGAAGTAACCAAATAATTTTGGAAGGACTATTGCCACCATTCTAGAAGAGTCCTTTGCCGAAAGAACCAAGAGGCATGGAGTCACCAAACACCCTAAAGAAACCAAATTACCAAGAACAAAGCAGCTTGCTTCAGTCAAACAAACCAAGCACTTTGGCTATCTAGGTAGGCCTTCATCCTGGATTGGAGGAAAGAGACAAAATCACAACATGCAATTATTAATCAGAAAAAAGAAACTCCATAGTTTTCCGATTATGTATTTGGATATAATGAAGGAAGTAACTTTAATAAAGAGAAAAGAGGCCCAGCAAGATAGCTCAGTAACTAAAGTGCCTATTTAGTGCCACATCAACTCCACCCCAAGGCAGGCTGAGCCAGCCACAGAGTCCAGGCATAGTGGCACATGCCTATAATCCTAGCGTCAGGGAGGCTGAAAACAGGGGGATCACTATGAGTCTGAGCTGCATAGTGAGACCCTGTAACAACCAAATACATTTAAAAACATTGAAAAGAATTTTAAAAGAAGTAAAATTAAATTCTGGCTCAAAGAGAAAATGCAAGAAATCCTAGGAATTTCTAACTCATAGTGTTTCTGACTCCACAACTATGCATGTGCTTCCAGTCCTCTTTAAACCCTGTCTAGTAATAAAGAGAAAACCATTCCAGGTGTCTAGTGTCCACCGTGCAGCTGATGCTGATCCATCTGGCTGGAGACGCCCAGAGCAGTGACATATGGTTTCAATTAGGTGCACAGCACCACAAAATCTTCCTTCTACGAGACAGGAAAAGAACTAGAAAAGGTTGCAGTGATACTAAAGACTCTTTTTATTTGTCCCTGGACAATTTCAACACACTTTTCCTGAAGGACTTCTAGCTAAATCACAATCATATCCCTGAAGCTTCCACAAGACCCACTGTAAATCAGTATCTGCCTGATAAAGGGATGTACCGATAAGTGTAGAATGAATGAATGAATGAACGGCACTCACGCTGAATGGTTATGTTCCGGAAAATCTTTCATTTTCAAGTTTCTTTGACTTTGTCTGTGAAAAACGAGTATCTCAACCTTTTTTTTTCTTTTCTTTTTTTTAAATTTATTTCTTACAGGGTCTCACTGTGCAGCTTGGACTCCTTTTTGATCCCCATTTTTTTCAGCATCCCCAGCACTGGGATTACAGGCATGCATCACTATGCATGGCATCAAGTACCAGGGATTGAATCCAGGTCCTTGTGCTTGCCAGGCAAGCACTTAGACCAATTAGCTATCTCCCCAGTCCCATCAAACTTATTTATTTTTTATTCTCAAAGGACTTTTGTGAGAATTTATTGGTTCACAAACACTTCAAAAACATTTTGAAAATCACAGAAATGTAAATTTCAAATAACTACCTTCAAGTATCAAAATTACATCAGGTGCTTTTCTAACTCTTAGCTGCTATTATAAATATGTGAAAAATAAAAATTGCAAGTTTTCTACAGCTTTTCCAATTAGTCACATAATCACACCCCCCAAAGCCATAAGCAGTCATATAGCCAAAAGTACTACTTGCAAAACTTCATTTGCTCTAATTTTATATGGAAATAATCTTTAAACAGTGATTAATAAATAGCTTGATAATTATGTTTAAGTAGAATTTACAATAGAAAATTACCTATTAACTTGATAAGAATTATCTCCCATTGAAGTCAGTGAAAATGGAACCCTACCATACAAAGCCAGAAGGTTGCATCTCTATAAACATATAAATATTTTATAAAACTAAGTGAAGTTCATGACTATGATGAAAAATGTGTGATTTTTCCCCCTATAGTGGGAGATTTCTAAATCTCGACGAGAACTTTGAGATCATCTAGCACAAAATCCTCATTTTACGGATGAGGAAACCAATACCTAGAGAATTCAATTTCCTTTTTCAAGGCTTCTCAACTATTCAGTGAACCAAACAGCAAAACAAATGTAGCATTTTCCTCAATGGGTACAACCTGTCCTTGGTAATAGTCCTTCAAGCCCAAGCCCAGCTTTTACAATTTAGTGGGGTCAAACTGATCTCATAGAAATTTTTAAACACTAGAGGCCAAAGGGCTTTATAAAGCTTTTTTCCTACACTCCAAAGCTATCATGGGAAAACTTAGCCTGAGACAAAATGAACAGACTGTTCAGAACATGACGAGTAAACACCACAGATGCGGACACAAGACAGTTTCCACCCTGGAGACACAGATCATCCCTTTCAAAGGATGCTCAAGGCCTCAATAAGAGAGAAGGTGAAATCAGAGGGAAACTTGAAGAAAGAGGAAAGTGAAACATGTAGTTACTGAGGCAAGAATGTTTTAGGCATAAGCACTTTCTAAGAATAGCAAGGAGGCCAATATGGCGAGAACTGAAGTTGGGCATACCATGAGGGAGGTAGTGGAAAGCTAGGCCGTGTGGTAGCCATTATAAGAACCGTGGCATTGACTTGCATTGAAATGGACAGCTGCTTGAACTTTTTGGGCAGAAGAAGTAGCTTTTTTATTTCTTAAGGGTAAGTCTGAATCTGCTGTTCAGAGTAGGCTACAGGAGACTGGAGTTCGAAACACAAAGATGATTAAAAGGTGTTTTACAGTAAATCTAGCTTAGAAATGGTAGAGGCTCTGATGACAATGGTAGAATGAGATGGTCCAGAGTGATCAGGTCATCTACACATTCTCAAACCAGAAGGATTAAATGCAAGGACAAGGAGAACTTGAGGGTAAGGATAAGTTTATGCCTGAGTAACCAGAAGGATGCCTTTTCATGAAGTGAGGTGGGTCAGATGTGAGAGGCTCAGGGGCAGGATGGGGAGGAGCAGAGCTGTACTTCTGCACATGTGAGCTTTGAATTTTTGTTCCACATAAAGTGGATAAGTCAAGTGTCCCAATGGACACACAAATCCAGAATTCAGGAGAAAAGCCAGGCCAAACACAGGAAACCTCTGTACATATTTGACATATGTGGTATTTGAATCTCATTTCTTAAACTAAGGAAATACAAAGGCAGCCCACAGATTACACTTAACTGTGTTAAATACCCATGCAAGAATAAAGCTGCCAAAAGTGTCCTGAAAGAATGAATCAAACCTGATTAAGTTTAACTTCACTTCATGGTTGGTTTCTTTGTGATCACAGACACTAGAAAACACTGATCTTCTGAATGAAGATATAATTCATCTAGAAGGTACAATTTTGGTCCCCTCTTTGTGTGTTCACTACTTTCCTTGCAAACATACATTAGGCTGGTTTTTACTCTTATGTCATTCTATCAAAGATTATCCCAGATTCCTACATAAAGTGATGGTCTAGTTTGATATCTAAGTACAGTTTTCCTTACCTTTCAGGATATGACAATGTCAGGAGACCTAGTATGGAATGCACAGAAAGAGATGCGATTCTGGCTGTCTTATCAACAGTTCACAAGGTTTCACTAAGACAGCGATCCAAAAGATACACAAAAGATGTGTTTTGTGTGTATGCAATGCCCATTAACAAATACTCTAAGCATCAATTAATTACTCATTAAGCTTCCTTATCAAACAGGTTAGCTTATAGCTCTATGGTAATGTCATTAATAAAAATCACATATGTTGCAGTTCTGTTTCCTTTCAGAGAGTGTTATTAAAGTGCTCAAATTCTTTCTAAATACATTTAATAGTCTAGACTATTTTAAATAAAATTCCCCCATAAGATTTAAAGATCCCCTCCTTAAGAAAAAAAATCCAAATGCAATTTATGTCCATTCTGGGAGGAAAATTCTCTTAATATTTTATTTCAAACTGAGAAAATCATGAATAATTCGACTTGTGTTGAAGAAGATAGATAGCATGCAATCTTTCAGAAAGACTGAAATAAGTTCGTTCTACCTCTAGACATTTGCAAGTAAATTCTTGTGCTAAGACAGATTGACTGACTCTGTGCTTTCTTTGTGCATTTGCTTCCCCTGCAAACATACTTAGGATGTATTTAAAGGAGATTGAAGTTTGCAAAACAATACTAAAGTCAACACAAGCGAAGGCAGCTGTTGGATTCATTTTGTCTTGGCACTGTGTAAATATAACTTTTAAAAAAGGCATATGGGAGGAGAAAACAAAACAAAATTTACAAGAGCATATGCCATCCAAATACACAGAAACATACACTAAAAATCAAAACACTTTGTGCAGAGACTATCATCAGACACTAAACAATCTGTACGTGACATGTGTTCCCCCTTTTTACTCGCCTTGTGAGAGACTCAGCTGTGAAGTATTAGTCATTCACTCAGTGATATCTCTGTGCTTCACTTCTGTCCTTGCACTGTGCTACATTCTGCAGATCCATTGGGGACTTTTCAGTGCAATGGGAAAAGAAACACAAGGCACCACTGAGTGTGTGAAATCCTGTTCACTCCCTTACTGCCACGCTCATCAACTTCACTTTTGTAATGAAGCCACCTGTCTTCTTCCTGCCCAGGAATTATAACTAAGACAGACTGACTGACTCTGTGCTTTCTCTGTGCATTTGCTTCCCCTGCAAAACATACTTAGGATGTATTTAAAGGAGATTGAAGTTTGCAAAACAATACTAAAGTCAACACAAGCGAAGGCAGCTGTTGGATTCATTTTGTCTTGGCACTGTGTAAATATAACTTTTAAAAAAGGCATATGGGAGGAGAACACTTCAAGGTGTTCTAGAATCCCGCTCCCCCGGCAAGATAAGGTAAGTTCTTCAGTTCTTGGTTTGTGCCTGCTGTAAATTGCTCATACAAATATTTAAATTCATCCTGGCTGTATGTATTCCGGCCTCTAAACAAAATGCTAGAAAACACCCCACCACCACTAAAATTAAATAAGCCATATTTGCTGTTATGAAGCTAGCTTTCCTGTGCAGGGATAGATCTGAGCATGAATAATTCTACCACGTATCACCATCTGAGAAACCACCCCCATAAAGCATAACATCATGTATAAATGACATTGTTTGAAGAAGCCACGGCTAGAGAGGAAAATATTCAAGGAAAAAGTCATCAAATAAATTAATGAAATATGATATGAACCATAAACAATGCTTAGACATTTCAACAGGCAGAGGAGACATAGTTAGACCAAGTTAAAGGATGAAAAACAAAGAGCAAAATCACAGACATAGAAAAGCAGGGTAAAAGTGAAGGAGAGCAAATGACCGGGAAGAATTGGCACATGGGAGGCCACCTGGACTTCACTGCGTCCAGGTTTGCGTTTGTTCACCTGTGTGTTTGTCAGTGAAGACATTTTTGTGTTTCTTGCAAATTGACACCCTTATCATTTACCCAAAAGTCTTTACATAAGAAAGCAGAAAATCTAGGAGCCAATCCCAGGGATTGTTGAACCACGAGCCACTCATGCTATCTTTCTGTTGTCCAGTTTTGTTTGCCCTTATTCTGTGAAATAGGGAACATAGTGATGTCTTACAGGAGAGTCTGGGGGCAGGAAAGACGATGGCTTTGAAAACATGCTTAAGTTCTTTCCTGGGATGTATAATATGCTCATAAATGGTTCTGTTGTTTCATAAGTCAGTTCAATTCTAGCCACCAGTCTTTATTTAATTCCAAGATACCAGTTTCACTTGACAGTTTCATTGAAGATGGGTCTGTCACAGCAGAATTGAACCCCCCCCATTACTCTTCTAAAAACGATTTAGTTTTCACAAAGCAATGACACACAAATCAACATCGTCTGTAATACTTAACTCTATTTTAATTTTTGGTTTGAGATTTCTGTAAGGAAGAGATGGTATATCACTTTTATTAAAAAAAAAAGCTAAGCATCTAACATGGCTATTATCTCTTCCTGCAAAAATATTACAATTTATGAAAGTTCAAGATAGCACTATAATTTTTTTTAAATTAAGGAGGAGAAAAAGAAAGCACAGAGAGGATAGAGGAATAGTTAAGAAGTAATACTGTTTCATTTCCCCTCTATGTCTGGGAGACAGCTCCTGGAAAACATACAAGACTTTCAAGAACTTAGATAAGAAACTTATTGTCTTAAAGCCATATATACACATAAATTCAAAATCTAGATTTAATAAAGATCCTACTTCCTGAGCCTATACTTTAAAAATTGAAGAGATTTCCCCCCAGAGTATTATAACTACTCCAAGGCAGTGTCACACGTCAGAAAGTCTCTGTCAACTTCTATGATTGCTAAATGTAAGCCAGCTGTTTTGAAATGCAAATTCAAGCAGCATTTCAATTTCATGTAGTTCTCACACCCCCATCTTCTTCTGGTGACCATTAGATATCACTAACCCGTATTTAATTTTTTATTGACACCTGCATTCTAGGAGAAGATCTAAATCTCAGGGAGATTACTGATGCATAGTGCTATTAGAAAGTTCAATTAGTGCTATTTGGTACGAGAAAATAGAAGAGCCACCTGCAAAACTAATGTGGTTCCTTCCACATGATGTGAAGGCAGCCTTTGTCCCTGGACTGGCAGTGAGACCCTTCGAGGTAGGTAAAAATCTGGTGGTCTAGATCATTTTGCACATCAAGTAGAGCTAGTGGGGTATGAGGGTGAGCAGTGCTTTGGAAGTGAAGGAAGACCTCTTTGTGTAATGTCAGCATTGGTTAAATTTCTCAGGACTTTGTCTTTCTCCTTTACAAAATTAGAGGCTACTACTGTAAAGAGTTCTAAAAAGCAAAACAATACAAAAAGCCCTGTGATCCTAATCACTGTTTCCTTTGCAGGTGTAAACAGAAGGAATTCAGAGATTGCTCCCCAGCAAATTACAGGCAGCCATAGCCCTATCTTCCTTATTTTTTCTCTCCTTTGCTCTCAAACATTTACATGCAGTAGGGGAGTAGGGTAGAGAGAAATTGCTGGAGCAAGTCTCTGAGAAGATCCTGAAATACCTTCAAAAGAAGAAAGGCACTTAGTTTGCTTGCAATTGTAACTCGGCCAGTGAAGTGCCTGCATAGGCACGCACAGGGACATGGGTTCAATCCCCAGTACGCCACGTCATGCTGGCCCAGGCCCTGAGCATGATGAGCCAGCAACTGAGACCTAGTGTGGTGGTGCATGCTTGTAATCCCAGGGCTGGGGAAGCTGCGACAGGAGGCCACTACGAGTCTCAGCTGTGTAATGAGTCCCTATACTAAATATATAAATGCATGCATGCACACATACATACATACATGCATGCATGCATACGTACATGCATGCATACATACATACAAATAAATCTCTCTTCAACGTGTCTTGCTCAGCAGCAACTGTGTCAGAAGGGGATGTGTGAGACAGAGTACAGTTCCCAAATCATCTCCAAGGTCTTCAGTTCATAAAAGCTTTTGTTGGAAGTGTGTTGATCCAAGTTAAACTCTGAAATGTGCAGAGCCTTAGCCAATACTTAGTCTCAGCGTACCAGGAGACACTGGGAGCCAGAAGACCCAGTGACATCATTCTCATTTATGACTCCAAAAACCTGTAGCTTTTGAAGAAAGCTGTGCATGGCTATAGATAACTAATATGACTAGCAAGGTAATGAGCATCTAAAAAAAAAAAATTGGGAAAGTAACATCCAGAGATTTCTTGGAAGTCTTCTTGAGAAAATAACCACCCTGGTTAATCTTGCTCATCAGTATCCCAGTCCACAGTGAAGTATCTGCAGTTCCTGAATGTGAATCATCCTCTCATTCTCCAAGTAGGTCTCTGTGTGAAGCCATTTCTCTTTGCCCTAAACTTTGAACTTCACTGGATCTCAGCAACACTGTTTTCAACTTTCAGGTCTGAACTCAGATGGAACACAGTTTGTCAGGTTTTTCTTTCTCTACTACACTGTTTAATGTGCTGCAGTGTCACCCCTTAAGGATTTCTCTATATTCTCTGTAGTTCACATGTTTTGGGGAGGACGATACTCTATTCAATTTGATCACTACTGTGTCCCCCATGTCTCACAGAGAGTATGCATACGAGGCAAACAGATCAGCTGTTCCAAATTCCCAAGCATAGGATCGGGCGGGCTGGAGAGAAGACAGACGAGGACATTAAGATTGAATTTATAGCTAAACTTGTGTGCTGTGCTCTGGGTATCTGCTATCCTGTGCTCAAGAAAAAGTCATAGAAGTGTTCGAAGATAGAGTATGACAGCATATCTGCAGAAAAAAAAAAAAAATGACCTGAAATCACAGCAGGGGACTGGGAACAAGAAGACTGATTGCAAGAGATATGGTATTTAAAAAGTTGTATCTCTAAGACCTGATGATTTATTACAGGTTTAGGCAAGAGAGTTGGGGAGCAGGATGACTCAGAAAATTGGTAAAATGGAATCTCTGTGGGAATATCTTTATTTTTCTTTTACATGAGAGAGATGAGTAAGGTAAACAATCAAGAGGCCCTGGGTACTCAGTGTGCCTGTTGTTTATTGCTGTGTGTCTTGGTATTGACAGGTCATTAAGTTACAGAGACATTTACACCCCCACAGTTAGAAAATTAGAAATTTGGAAGAATACTTCATAATTAAAATAGCCAAAAAACAGCTAAGATGCTCTTTTTTGAAAATAACACAAAATAAATCACCTTTAAATTATTTACCAACTGGATAGTACCTGAAGTTGAATCACTAAACCTTGGCTTTGAAAAATGACAAATTCCCTGCCTATATTTCTCATGGCTCCTTTGCCTCCTTATCAACAGAAACTTTACCAAAGTAGAGAATAGCAAGTGCCTTCCAGAGGCTGCTCAGCCAGGTGGAAACACTGAGCAAACAGCATCAGAGCGGGGATGGGAAAGATATGCTTGGTAAGAGAGAGAAACAGAGGATGGGAGAAGAAATCACTTGCAGAAAATGTCTTGGGGAGATGAGAGAGAACCCAGGAAATAATGAAACTCTTGCACAGGGCTGGTGCTTAGAGTTTTGAAGGAAGCAAAGTAAGAGAGCTGAGAACAAGAAAAAAAATCCTTTAAAAAGACTAAAGAATAATCAAGGGAGACAGAAGGAAACATATGGTTAGAGAAAACACTTATAAAACAGTGCTGCCAAATCTTACCTTGAGCCAGAAAATACAGGAGCTAACCAAGGGATAAAATACTGTCTAAATTATATTTTTCTTTCTCTTGGTGCTGGGGCTTGAACCCTGGAACACCCGGCCCCACTGCCAGTGTTCTGTAACTCACTGCTCTAACACTGTAACAAAGAATCTAATGAAGGCTGTGTTCATTAGCTCAAGCTGTCCTAACAGAGTGTCATAGATTGGGTGGCTTGGAAGGACAGAAATGTGTCTCCCAAATTCTAAAGGCTCTGAAGTTTGGATGTGAAGTTGAAACTCAAGACCCAACAGGAGCAGTGTCTGGGGAAGCTTTGCTGGCTGGCTTGCAAGTGAGCGCATTCCCTGTGTGTCCTCAAGTGGTACAGGGCAAGCCCACTGTGTTCCCATTCATAAGGACCCTGCAAACCCTCCTGACCTCATTTACCGTGAAACACTTCTCAAAAATGTCTTATCTCGCCGGGCCGGGTGGCGCATGCCTGTAATCCCAGCACTAGGGAGGCTGAGGCAGGAGGATTGTTGTGAGTTC
>PVKA01028554.1:0-29250 GCA_004027165.1 Ctenomys sociabilis
TCAGCCTAAACTGCATAGTGAGATTGTCAAAAAAGGGGGTGGGGGGAAAAGAAATTCAAGAGGTGAGCAAAGGAACAAATGCTTGTGAGGATAAACCACAATTAGGATGGGAGTGGTTCTATAGACAAGGGCCTGTTCTGTAGCCTCCACCTGCTCCAAGGACCCCTACTCCTCCACATCCCTTGAGGACAGGAATTCCAGATTGTCCCATTTATTCTCTGCTGCCCCCGTGTGGCCTCTGTGCTCTCTGCATTGTTGTCACTCAATCTATCTGCTCTGCCTCACATTCCTAGCTTGGGATGTGGGTTTAAGGTTACATTTAGGGCTGTTGGAGGGTGAATGAGGGGGAAAGTGGATGCCAAGGAGGCAGAACCTCAGAGATCTGTTCCTGTCTCTTGGGGTGCCATGGTGGGATACATGGGCCCTGGGGGGTAGTTCACCAAGCTTTGTCCTGCTGTATGCAAGTGACCTGTCATTCCATCTCAAAAGGTGTGCACCAGGTTTCTTCATTTGACAAATGAAGAAACAGAGGTCCAAAGAAGACACATAATTTGTCCAAGATCCCATGGCTGGTGAGTGGAGGAACTGGGCCTTGAACCCAGGAAGTTCTAGAGCAAACCCCCCCTAAAGTCAAAGATGTCGGGGCCTGTGTTGGCCATCTTGTCCAACACCCTTATTCTTCAGATGGGGAAACTGAGGCCCTGAGAGAGGAAGGAACTTGTTACCCAGCATTGTAAGCAGCAGACCCAGGTCTGTGTCAGGCAGGATGCACAGGTCCCTTTCCTCCCAGCTCTACCTGTTGCACTCCCATCATCAGCCTTCCTGGTGGGACAAGTGGTCCAGAAGTTGGCAGAGAGAGAGGGAGCCCCGTGGCCTGGTCCAGTGCTTCCTTAGCCTTTTAACTAATCTGTCTCTTGGGCGTCTGCAGCATAGATAAGGGTACCGGGGGGGATAGGAGAAGCATGGCTGTAGCGCTCAAGTGGCACATCTTGTCCCTCCACCCCCACTGGCCTGGCTCAGGCAGTGTCACTGGATGGGTTAGTGACTTACACATTGTCTTTCTGAGTGAGGCCCTAGAATGGGGAAGTAGCAGAGAGGAAAGAAGAAGAGGACTGGAGGCCAGAGGAGGATGGACATGGGTGGGAAAGTTAGGAGGGAGGCAGGGAGAGAGCTTCTCCTGGTTTGGGTAGCACTACTCCTTTCCCAAAGGCACCTCTGTGGGAGTCTTGTTGAGTGGCCCCCAACCTAAAGACAGCTCAGAGGTTGCCTGCCCTTTGCAGACCAGGAGCAACGCTTGTTGATGGTCCTCTGTGCTCCCTCCAAAGCTCCTTAGAGTGACTATTACCCTCCCTGGACCTGCCCCCAGCCAGAGCCCCTCTGTGGCTCCCTGCTCTCAGCAGGACTAAAACTACTATTTTACCTGGGATGCTGGAAGCCCTCATGGCCCCTCTTCCTGACCTCCTGAACCTCTATCTGGCTGTGTCTCCCAGAGACCTGAGAGACCTCTGCTCAGGCTCTGTGAGGCTTTTGCTAAGGTCCCTGCCTGCTCCAAGAAGCCTCTGGTCTTGGTCCTGCTTGTGGTCTTCATGACTGCTACCTAATCAATTCCCTCTGTACCCCTAGGCATGTTGTGGTGGGGTGTATGTGGGGTTCCTAAATCTCTTCATAGCCATGGTAGGGAAGGCCTCCTGGGAACTCTCTCCATCCTCATCTTTGTCTTCCAAGGGACCCCGGGGAAGGGAAGGAGAAGTTAGAACCTGCTGGAATTCCAAAGGATTTCTCTGCTGCCCCTCAGCCTTACCTTTGAGGAATTTGGGAAAGGGACTTTCTGGTCCAGTGGCCAAGAGCACAGCCTTTATAGATAGCCTGAATGTGAATCACCACTCTGGAACCTTGTGGCTGTGTGGTCCTGGGCTAGTCATCTAACTTCTCTTGAGCTTGTTTCTACATTTGTGGGAAGGGATGTGACAGCAGCACCTATCTGCTCTAAAGCAGGGTCATGGGTTGGGCACCACTAAGCAAAGCCCCTCTCTCTACAGAACCTGTTCCCTGGCTCCATTTTCTCCGCCTCCTGCTCTAGCAAGGTGGATAAATTGGCCCATTTTGGTCACCCCTGCCCTTTGATGTGTGTTATGGTCTCTGCCAGGAATCTTGTCCTGCCTTACCACTTGACATGTCCAGTTTTGGCCTTGAGGGATCAGTTAAGAGCTACCAGCTACAGCCTTTTGTAATTTCATCATTGTCCTCCTGTGTTATGGATGGCTCAGGGTCCCCTCAAAACGCTTCAGGGAGCCTCATGTCATTGTGCTGGTCTCCAGCCAGGCAGGGGCTGCATGCCTCTCTGGGCACTCAGAGCAGGGAAAAGGGTATGCAATCACCTGCATGGGCTGGAGACCCTGCTTCTGGAGAAGACATGAAGATGATCGGGACTGAATAGGGCTCCCTAGGAGCCCCCTTCCTGCCCCAGCTTTATTTGGTTCTAGAATCATTCCAGTCAGTATTCTCGATCCCCACCATGGCCACCCTAACTCTGCGGTCACCATTTCATGCAGTTAAGGGGAGGGAATGAGGGGAAGATAAGGTAGGAGGATACAGCCTGCCTTGTGAGGCTGTGGATATGAGGTCTCCTGGGCTTTAAAGGCTCACCAGCCATACATGGCCCTATGCTGACTTCTTGGTTGTATTGCAGGGTCCTGCTCCAGTCACACAACCTTTTGGACACCTGTTCAAGCCATCTCTTGCCATGTCATCATTGGTGACAGCTGGTTGGATCTGGGTCTCTGTGGCTCACTAGAGCTAAGGAACAGGAGAGCCAGCCTGAGAGTCCCCCTCTTACCTTGAGTGGCCCAGCAGAGCAGACACTGCTGCAGTATAGCCCATCCCTGCCTGCTCCATCCCTTTATCCCTGAAGGTATCCACCCCCCTTCAGAAAAGAGCAGGAAGCTGCTGCTTCTCTGGGTCTGTCTTTGGTAGATGACAGCTGTTCCTCATCTGGTGACATGTGCAGGAATATGACATCTTCACTCCGCTTGGAACAGGGGCAGAAGCCAAAGACTGATATACCAGCCCAGCCCCTTTGCTTCTTGGCAGGACCTTGGAGTACCATTGTCCCCTCCAGAGCTCCCCGTTGCCTTTAGGCTGAGGCTGAACATCTGCTGAAGCCATGGTTTTCAGGAACTTGACCCAAGATGCTCAGTGTTCTAGGGGGTTATATCCAGGCCTAGCCAAGACATCTCTTCCCCATAGAGCCTGGCCAGCTGGTAGAACTAGGGCTGATTATGCAGAGACCCTGCACAAGGACCTTGCTCTCGGCCTCTTTGCTTGTGGTTTTTATGATGGTTGATGTTCCTGGCAAGTATTTCATATATAGTAGCCCTGGAGCCCCAATGTGGCCTGCAGCCTTATGCTTGACTCTGTTCTCTTCTCCAGTCCAGGGAAATGCTCTTGTCCCCTCTGCAGTGAGCTGAAGACTTCTTCTTATGTCAGGAAAGTTCAAAAGTTCACATTTTAGCTGCTCCTCGAGCTCTGCCCCTGTCTAGAACCCAGTTCTTCCTGCACCCTGGAGAGTACAGATCCTTCCTGTCCATGGAGCCTTGCCCTCAGCCCACTGTGGGTCTGCATGGCTGAACTGTCTTTTGGCACTAAATAGATCTCCTGGGCAGTGGGATCCTGACTTTATAGTAAGCAGAAGGCTTCATTTTTTCATGAGATACCTGCCAGTGCCTAGCACAGTGCTGACCCCCAAGAGTCACCTATTCTGGTGCATAGTCCAGTCTGGTAGCTGACCTCCCAGAAGGAATAGAGTAGGGCAACTGTCTCTCCCTGCAGAACAAGGGGCAGACCATGTGAGGACCTCAAGTAGTATGCAACTGGCCAGCATCCACTGCCCTGTTTGGGTCCTGGCCCAGCTAGAGCCAGAGCTAGTCCTCAGTGGGAGAAAAGCCTGGATTCCAAGATGTAGAGGTCCACCTGCTCCTCCACTGCAGTCTGGAGAGAGGGTCCAAGGTAACTGATGGGGACTCTACCCAGGGACCCCAGTGGTCACAGCTCTATCTGGGCTATGAAGAAGGCTTTGGACAAGGTTGAGAGTGTGTGCCAGGCCCCAGGGGCTCTGCTGCCCACTCAGCCTGCTCTGGTTGCTAGTTTCTCCGGACAGGGTGCCACATAGACACAGGCCTGCGCAGTGTGGCCAGCATCTGATTCCAGTGTGTGGTACCCATGCCACTCGCTGATGGCCCAATGATGACGTGGCCCACGTTGTCCCCACGGCCATCACTGCTGCTCTCAGCTACTGTCACACGGAGAGACAGGTCCTGGGGAAGAGAGAATGAACATGGGTGCTGAGTGCCAAGAGCTACCAGACATCCTCCGTGGCTCCTAGGTCCCAGTCTATAAATGCTTGGCCCCTGGGCTGCCAGGTGAAGCTCCCTGAATCTACTCTCTGATCTGGGACATGAGAAAACTTGTCCAAGGTCACCTTGAAATGCATGGCAGGCAAGTATTTGGCCTAATCTGCCTAACTTCCACACAGTGGTAGCACCAGACCAGCAGGGTTCAAATGGCAGCCTGAGCACTCCTTGCCATGTGGCCTTGGGTAGCAACTTGGATTCTTGCTACCTGTGTCCTCATCATAATATATGACAGTAGTCCTTACCTCAAAAGGCTATTTCAAGAGTAAAGTGAGTTAAGTGTGGTTAGTGTCTGCCCATAGTCAGGGCATCATGCTTTGGTTGTCACTAATCTTTATCTCAGTTGGAGTACTGGTTGTGACTGCCCAGAGAAGGACAAGGGTTCATGGGTAGCCTGTCCCACAAGGATGGTAGGGCAAGGCTACAATTCCCAGGATTGGTTGAAAGGCTGAAACATCACCTGGATTAGGGACATCCAATGTGAGGCAGAGTTCTGGGCTCTCATATATTGCAGGGGGACATCCCAGGGAAGGGAGATTAGGTAAACTCTGTATAGCTCCAGGGCTATGGAGATTTTGACCTAAGGCAGAAAGGATCTCCTCGCTGTCTAGAGTGCCTAAGGTTAGAAGGACATGGTGAGGAGAGGTGGCGAGATGGCCATCTTCTAAGGCCACTTGTGTGGCCAAAGGTGTGTCTTCTGCATTCCCTCACCTTGCTCTGTCATGTTTCTGCTGGGAGCAGTCTCTCTGGGGTAGAGTCCTCTGGAAGCTGTGGGGTGTGGGCAACTGGGCATGTTGCTATAGTAGGAGCTCAGGAGATTGAGGGCTAGAGTTTTGGGTCCTGGAATTAACCCTGGATCATGTCCAAGCCCTGTAAGTCCCTGTACTCACTCAAAGTTTAACTGAGCTGTCTCATCCTATAAGAAGCCCCCACCTGCTAAGGTTTGGGATGTTCTTAGAAGATTGACATTGTCTGGGGATTTTTCTGCCAGTCCTTTATAAGCATCAAGAAAGATTTTGGGGCTAGTGTTCCCAAAATCTACCCCAAGGCTGGAACCCAGCAGGCACTTGTTAAATGCTTCTCAACTAGAAAGGTGCTGGATGGCAGGAACCCAAAGAGTGAAGCCAGAGGTGCAGCGGCCCAGGGCCCAGGGCCAACCATTTTCCCTTACCTGGAGCACAATGGCTGGTACTGAGAAGATCATGGCTTCATTGAACACTGGGTTGGGGTCATCTCTCTTCACTGCTGTCTTCTTTTTGCTCATTTTCCTCCCATCCTGCAGCAGGTACACCTTAACGAAAGGATCTGCAGATGGGCAGGATGGGGTGAAAGCCAGTACCATACTTGATTGGCACAGCCCTAGCTACTCAGGATCAGCCCCATGGCTCTAACTCTCCTACCCTTCATTCACTGTTACCACTATCACCAGTAGCTTTGCCACTGGGACTTCATGATGTTGTTTGTTTGTTGAGAGAGATGGGATCTTGCTGGTCCTAAATTCCTGGGCTTAAAGAACCTTCCTGCTTCAGCCTCTTGAGTAGCTGGGACAACAGGTGACACTATAGTCCCCAGATCTATACTTTAAATCCCATTTTACAGATGAAAAAACTGAAGCTTATATGTATGGTATGGCAAATAAGGCAAGGGCTGGACTCTGGACTGGCAGCCTGCCTCACAGCCCACACATTCCCCCACACCGTGCTCCACAGAGCTTGGCAGACCCATCACTTCCTGTTCTATAAATGGCTGAGCACAGACGTCAGCTATGAGTCAGCCAGTACCACCTCAGTAAGGCCTAATGGTGTACAGCTCTGAAATACCAAGTCCCCGTCTGGCCCTCAGCTATCGCCCGCTGGGTATTCTTGCCACACATGCCTGGACCTGGGTTGCCCCCACCTCAGGCTGTAACTCCCCATGGTTTGGGTCCCCCAGCCCTCTGTCTGTGGATACCCATTACAGCTGCCTTCGTGGGTCCCTGCTTTGGCAGGGACTGAAGGCTCTCTGCCCTCATGGGGGGCCCCTGGCACCCTCCAAGGTTTCCATGTTTCTCCAGCTGGATTAATCTTCCCACCACCCATGCCTGGATCCTGAACTAAACTAAAGCCATGAGAGTCCTGGCTCTGTGCCACACACATGCTGAAGTGGCCAGGTGCCCATGACACATGGCTGGACCACATGGTAGAGCCAAGCATCCAACAGGGCCTTACCTGCTGTGGTCTTGTCATTGGTCCAGATGAGATTCTTGGCCTTCACCACAACCACTGTGAGACGCTCAGCTGTGGGTAGGTAGCTGAGGGACAGCAGGATTTCTCCCACTGCATCAGCAGCCTGGGGTGAAGGGGAGGACAGGTGTGGCTCAGAGGCTTTTGTACCTGAGACCAGAGGCACTGGACTGGTGGGGTGGAGAAAAGGGTGCCATGCCCCTGCCACACTACAAAGTATGTATCCCCCCATTTTCATGCTGGATGTGACCCTTGCCTTGGAAGAAGGTCCAGAGGTTGCCTGTCAAATACATCAATCAAATACAGTTTTGTTCCAGGCTGAGGAAGACTTTCTATGATGGTGGTACAGAGATCCAAGTAGAATGGAGTTACATCATTTGCTTAAATGACAATTCATATATATCTTGCATCCTTACACTTATAAAGACAAGCTGAAGCTTGTCAGCTTTGGAGCTAGAGCTGTGTGCCCCTAACAAAGTTCATAAGAGTAGCCTCAGCAAGTTTGGTGGTGGAAAAGCCCATGTACAGTGATCAGGATTTTTGTGTTGTTCTTCTTGTCATTGCATACAGAAAGTAGTAAGTAGTTTCCTCAAATGTGGCTCAGGTCTTCTCTGCTCTACTAATGATGTCAGGCTGAAGCACAAAGGCCAGTGGAACCCATAGTTAGAAGTGTATGTGTGTGTACTCTGGAGGTGGCCACGCAGGCCGAGCTGGTCAGACTTACTTTGTTCTGGTCCTGTAAGTAGAGCCAGCCACTGAAAGGCTGCAGTGGAAGGTCAAGCACAGACAGCTTTAGCTCTACCACCCCCGTGCTGACATTTCGCTCATCCTCGTCAATGCCAAACACAGAGAACCGCAGGCTCTTCTCCTCCAGGGCTGTGGGGTCCAGGGGGATGGAGAACTTCTCATCAAAGAAGATGGAGTAGGCATTCCTCTGGATCTGCAGCAGAAAGGGCCATGGCAGGCACATCAAAGCAGAGGAGGAGGTAGCAGCCAGGGGCCTGGAGGCCACAGTAGGCAAAGAGCACTGGACACGGAGTCCAGAGACCTGAGGCAGACTCCTGGCTATCTTGTTCCCATAGTCTCAATACCAAGCCTTCCTTTAGTGGCTCAGTCTTAAAGGTTTAAAAATCCCACGCCCTGTCCTCAGTGGTGGCAGTACAGTGGTGTGGCATTCACTGCTCCTACTCTCTAAGCCCAGTGAATCTACCAAGTGCCCATGGTACCATAGAGTCCTTACAACACTCTGGTGGAGCAGATCTCTGTCTCTCTTGCACCTACTTTGGTCCTGCCTGGGTCAGGCATACAGTGGGGTGGGACAGTGGTCTGGGGAGTCACCAGCCCTTGGTGTCCCAGGCCTGTGTTAACACTATAGGATGGATGAGTGAATGGAGGGGCAGACAGGTGGATGGAGTGACCAGGTGGGGAAGGCCCTGTTTCCAAGTTCAGTTCTGCTCAGTGTGTGCTGCTGGCCTCCTCCCAGGAAGCTGTGGGCAGATTCCTCTGGTGAGGCACACTTGCGGGCACTGCTCCCCCCATTGTGTGTGGGGCTGCCTTAGTCACCACCCGTGATATTTAAAGAGAGGAGTTCTCATCCCTGGCACCTTCTCTGAAGCAGGGGAGCTGCCCTGCATGCAGCAGCTGCCCACTTGGTGGGATTGGCTGGGTTGTGCTGCTGTGAAGCCTGCCTGCTTGGGGGAAAATCCTCTACCTCCTTCAGCTACCCTGGCCATACTCTTCTGTCACTGCCTGGCTCCGGTAAGGTTCCTCCTACAGGGGCCCTTGGATGCCACACTGTTTACATAGTCCCCTGATTGAGACTCCTCTTTGGCTCCGTGGACAGAAGCCTACCTGCTGGTTTCCTGACCTTGGCATTCAGGCTCAGCATGATCTCTCTATCTTGGCCAAACTAATGTCCCAGCTGTTCCCTGCCTACAGGAGCTCAGGTCTCCAGCCACCTACTATCTGAGCACCATGCTTCATGGATACGGGGGTAAAGGAGTCCCTGGTCTTTCGCTCACTTGCTGGGGCTGTCTCGGGCAAAGCATGTTCTAAGCTTCAGTTTCTCACGGATAAGCTTCCCCAACAGTCCATCCTATTAACCTCAGGAGACTAATGTGAGGTCATGAATGCAATGGGTTCTGAGGGACAAGTGCTCAGCTATGTGTACATCAGGCAATGGTGCCTGTTCTCTGTCAATGTCCCTCCTCAAGGGACATGTTGTGAATACCCAGAGTCCTTAGAGTGGCCCAAGCCATAGCAGCATGGATCCACCTTGACAGCAGCTTTTCATTCTCCCAAGAGCCACATGGAACAGTTGTTGGAGAGTGGGCTAAGGACTGGACCTGAATAATCCATCCCTTCTTCAGTAACGATGATGCGCACTTGCATTTGACCCATCACTGAGTGCTTAAGTGACTTATGCAAGGTCACACAGCAAAAGTGGTAGAACTGGGATTTGAAGCAGGAGTCTGGCTCCAATGAAACTCCTCACCTCTCCTGTACTACCTCTGGAACACAGCTACCCATACCCCTTGTACCCTCTGCTGGCAGCAAGTTCTAGACCTTCTAAAGTGACAAGGGTAGAGTGGAGAGTGATGACAAGGGCTGGCCAGCTAGTGTTAATCATGGTAACAGTGACCAGGCCCAGGTAGGAGCCCTGGGGGACTCAGAAGACACTTGGTGCTTCAGTTCCTGAAGGCTTCTCCCACTTCGGCCAGAGCCACTGGCTGGCCACCTTGCCCATGTGAGGGCTCCTGGCTGTGGCATCTGGAACCTGCTACCCTGGAGCTGCTTGCTGCTGGGTAGGAAGGTATGGCCCATGGTAAGCTAGCTTCCTTTGTCAAGGACCAAGGATTCTGACCCCTTTCCTCCTCCTCCCTCTTCTCTTTGTTCTCCTTTTTCTTCTTATAGTATGGGGGACTGAACTCAGACCGTCACACTATATCCTCAACATTTTTTATTGAGACAGGGCCTTGATAATAAGTAAATTACTCAGGCTGGGGTGGAATTTGCCTCAGCATCCTGCCTCAGCTTCCTGAAATTATAGGATTACAGGTGTGTGCCACTATACCATGCCTTTGCCGTTGCCTTCTTTACTCAGCTATGAGCCCCCAGGGGCCGATCTACATAAACCTACAGTGTCTGTCTGCCCCTTTGGCCTCTGCCTTCCAGTGGGGTTGGGTACCAGGTCCCAAGAGGAAACTGAGGTCCTTCTCTGCCATATGGCTAGAGACTGACCAAATCCCTTGACTAAAGGGCACAGATCCTATCAAGGGGGTCCTGTTCTTTTGAGCCCAAAGCCTCACTTTCCCCTTTTCCTTCAGACTTCCCACTAATAGGCCCAGAGTACCACCCTCCTCTTCACCCATACTGTGGTCAGCAGCCCTGTCATTAAACTTGACCCAGTTGAGCAGGTCATTGTTTTCTTGCCAGGACCTCATAAACACAGGAACAGATGTGGAGATGAACAGCTATGGCAGGCACATGGTACTCTCATGATAGGAGGGCTACAGCTTGGGCATCTTCTGCTCTGGTTCTGAAGCCAGGGCTGTTCTCTAGCACCCCCCGGGGACCACACCTGGCTCGCCCTAGAGGGCAGCCCTCTGCTTACCACAAGGACACTTACCCGGGAAATGCCCACAATCTGCTCGTCGGGCAGCAGGCTGACACGCATGAAGCAGGACTCGAAGCTGGCCTCCTCACGCTCCATAAGGTCCTTGCCCTGCAGCACGGCCACGTGCAGAGTGTGGGAGGTGGCGTCATACTCCATGCTCACCTCCACCTGGCCCAGTGTGAAATCCTGCCCAAAGGTGTTGCTCACAGAGGAGATAGAGTTTAGGGAGTCTGCGGACTGGGACTTGCGAAGGGGTCCATAGGGGGCCAGGTCCAGCTCCCGGCCCATCAGCTCCAGTGGCCCCAGCTCACTGATGCTCTCAAAGGTGTCCTCGATGCTGAGGCTACCTTTGCGGCTGGGTGGCCCTCGAGTGCTGGCCCGTGGAGCATTCCAGGCAGGAACTCTCTGGGAGTGAGCAAAAGAGACATGGAAACATCAGAAGGGCAACAGGCACTGTGTTTTATTTTTGAGGTACTGGGATCTGAAACCAGGGGCTCCTTTTTTAAATTGTGTTTTAAGACATAGTCTCACAAAGTTGCCCAGGGGGTAAACGTCATTCTCCTACCCAAGGCTTCAGGAATTCTGCGACTATAGGCATGTACTGACATCTTTAGGAGCCAGTAAAGAGTACCATAAGCTCTGCTCATTCAAGGCACTTCTAAGATCCCCTTTTAAAACACCAGTGCACTACTTCACTATGAAGGTCCTTATTTAATGTCATTTTGTGTCACTAACAACTATATTATTCATTTTCTCTTTTTTTTATATTCTCTCTTAAACAGAATATAATTACAGCTTTTTTTTTTTTTAAATATGTATTGGGACAGAATTCTATCCATAAAGATGTCAACTGCAGTGATGTTCCTAATTTTTTTTTCTGTTTTGAAACAAGGTATCACTGTGTAGTTCAGGCCTTGAACTCACTATGTAGCCCAGGCTGGCCTTGAACTTCAGTAGTCTACGTGTCTGTCTCCCCAGTGCTGGGATTACAGGCATATTATGCCATTTTTGGCTGCAGTGATGATAAAAAGGAAAATCAGTTAGCAATCTAAGTGTCTAACAGAGGGGGAATGGGTTACACTACTAGGGCGTAGCCACCCAGTAGATGGCTGAATAGCCTCAAGGGAAAATTACAAAAATGTTAACACAAGGGGCTGGGGAGACAGCTCAATGGAATAAGTGCTTCCCTGGCAAGCACAAGGGCCTGAGTTCAATCCCTCGTTCTGCAAAAACAAACAAAACAAAAATGTTAACACAAGAAAACTTCACCTTGGCATGGTGGCACACATCTGTAATCCCAGCACTTGGGAGGCTGAGGCAGGAGGATTGCTTCGAGTTTAAGGCCAGCCTGGGCTACAAAATGAATTTAAGGAAAGGCAGCCTGAACTGCACAGTGAAATCCTATCTCAGAAAAAAAAAAAGATTTCATATTGAGAATTATCCAAATATTTAAACTTATTTTTTAACTTAACCTTGGGATTTAAGAAAGCAAAAGCCTTTATTATAAGCATCTCCTGTATCTTCTTTAGCATTATTTTTTAAAAAAATTTTCTTAGCATTATTTTTATTTTTTATTTATTTTACTTATTTATGCGGAATTAAGTATTGAACTTAGAACCTTCTGCTTGCCAGGGAAAGCACTTATTCTATTGAGCCATCTCCCCAGCCCCTTAAAAGAAAACTGGTCCTGTTTTATTTTTGTGGAACCGGGGATTGAACTCAGACCCTTACGCTTGCCAGGCAAACCCTTATTCTACTGAACTATTTCCCTGGCAGTATAATTTTTAATGGCCCCCACTTTTCCAGTGAGCAAGTAACAATAATTTATTTTACTATTTCTCTGTGGCTGGACAGTGGTGCTGTTTCTAATTTTTTCTACAAATATAACTAATACGGCATCAAATAGATTTCTTAAAGTTCTTGGCTCAGAGGACAGTCTTTTGGAGAGCTTTTGCTTGTGTGGTCAAAATGCTGTTTGGAAAAGTTGTTCTAATCTGTATCCCCCCAAGGGAGTGAGTATGAGGGACTGACAACTATGCCACATGCATGCTGCATTCTCTGGAATTCTGTATGTGTGAAACATTCTTTGCAAATGAGGAGACATCCTGCAATACATACTGATACCCTTAAAATGTTGTACCCCAGTACAGTCATTCTATCTCTGGGCATCTACCCGAAGTGATTATCCCCAATGAAGATGAGGTTTTTTTTTTTTTTTTTTTTTTTTTTTTTTTTTTTTTTTTTTTTTTTTTTTTTTTTTTTTTTTTTTTTTTTTTTTTTTTTTTTTTTTTTTTCTTTGTCTTTTTTGAGACAGGGTCTCACTATGCAGTTCAGGCTGGCCTTAAGCTCACTTTGTAGCTCAGGCTGGTCTCGAACTCACAACAATCCTCCTGCCTCAGCCTCCCAAGTGCTGGGATTACAGGCATGCGCCACCACGCCCGGCTTGAAGATGAGGTTTTAAGTGCAAATCATCCGTTGCACTATTCAGATTTAGTAAATCATGGGACACGCACAAAAAGGAATCTGTTGCAGCTATTAAAATTGTGTTTATGTCAGTTGCTAACCATAGAGAAAAACTTCAGATATAAGTGAAGTAAAAAGAATAGGGTATAAAATCCCATGGAATTGTGTAATCCACTGTGTAAAAAGTATACATTGAAAACAAAGGAAAAGGGGAGATTAAAAATATTGAATAAAGGTTGGGTGAGCTTACCCCTGTAATCCCAATATTCAGGAGGTAGAGGCAGGAGATCCTTGTAATTTTTTTTTTTTTTTTTTTTTTCAGAACCAGGGATTGAACTCAGGCCCTTGAGCTTGTCAGGGAAGCGCTTATTCCACTGAGCCATCTCCCAGGCCCTGATCTTTGTAAGTTTGAGACCAATCTGGGTTACAAAGTGGGCTCAAGTCTGAACTACATAGCCAGACCCTATCTCAAACAAACAACCCTGAAAAGAAATGTATCAAAAAGTCAGTTAAAAGCTGAGTTTGGTAGCTCACATCTATGATTTCAGTACGTAGGATGCTGAGGCAAGAGATCTTAAGTTCAAGTCCAGCCTGGGCAACTTAGTGAGACACTGTCTCAAAAGAAAAAGGGTGTTGAGGTTGGGGATGTAGCTCAGTGATAGTGTGCCTCTGGGTAAAGTTCCTAGTACTGTAGAAAGAAAAGAAAAAGGGAAGGAAGAAAGAAATTCACAGTTGGGTGGTAGCAATGTTTGGGAAGATGTTTTCTTTCTCTTTTTTTTTTTTTTTTTTTTTTTTTTTTTTTTTTTGTTGTTGTTGTTTGCTTGCAGGATAGTTTTTTTTTTTTTTTTTTTATGTATTTAGTGCAGGGTTTACAGGGTCTACAGAGTCTCACTACATAGTCTTGAGCTCATAGTGCTCTTCCTGTTTTCAGCTTCCCAAGTGCTGGGGTTACAGCATGTAACCCCATGTTTGCCACCATGCCCAATCTCAATCCCGGTCTCAGAGCACCCTGGGGGGGAGCACTTAATAGCAAGCTGGGGATTGCACCCTGGTCCCTGCATCTGCTTAAGCAGGGGCTTTAATCCACTGAGATATCTGGCTGGACCTTGCAGGATAGTTTTTTAAAACCGAGAATTCATTCATTCAGCAGTATCTATTGAGTCTCTGGCACTGGGCTAGGAGTAGAAGATCCACAGGGGCGCAAGGAGGCCATTCACAGGAGGACATAAGCTAGCACAGAGCCAGAGTGGGGAGGGGTGAGATGGGCACTCCTGTGCGTGCACCTGAAGGACAGGAACCTCACCTTCGGCCTGGCCTCCGTGTAGGTCTCCCCGTACTTCTGCTGAAGGTACCTGTAGTCATAATTGGGGAACGGGGAGGGGCTGGGGAAGCTTCCTGACGTCCAGAGCTTCCATAGGCTCACAGCTGCGATTCCCAGCAGTGCCAGGGCCCCTGCAGCATAGACACCCACCTCCCAACCAGGGGGGCTCTTGATAACTGCAAGGCAAGGATAGCCTCTCATTAGTGGGATGCAATGGTGACAGACCCCTCCACCCAGTGAACAGATAGTTCAGCACAGATTTAATACAGAATGCCTGTTTTATTGAGTGCCTACTATGTGCAAGGGCCAGTGCTACATATTGGGGTCTCAGTGCTAGGGCAAAGCAGATGAAGAGCTGTGGACTATGGTTAGATATTCCTTAGGTTTTAAACAAATAGGGTTGCTCTTGGTTACCTGGTTCCCTCACCTTACAACCTCCAGAGGAGTGTTGCTTCCAGATAATCAAAGCAGCTTTTTTTTTTTTTTTTTTTTTTTTTTTGTCTTTTTGAGACAGGGTCTCACTATGCAGTTCAGGCTGGCCTTAAGCTCACTTTGCAGCTCAGGCTGGCCTCGAACTCATACCAATCCTCCTGCCTCAGCCTCCCGAGTGCTGGGATTACAGGCGTGCGCCACCACGCCCGGCTCTAAAGCAGCTTTTTGAGCCTGATGGAAAAGGAAGGAGATTTGGGGAAGAAAAAGAAATGACCCTATTTTTGCCTTAAGCCTTCAGGAAAACTCAATGTCCACCAACTGGTGGTGAGTGGAAAAGTGTGTGTCCCTACAATGGAATATTACCCAGCAATAAGGAGGAAGAAAGTACTGATGCTAATGCATTATAATATAGATGAATCTGGAAACATCATGCTGACTGAAAGAAGCCAGACACAGAGACCACATATTGTTTAATTCCATTTACAGTCAGCCCTTCCTGTGTCTGCAGTGTCAGCATCTGCGGATTCACCCAACCCGGAGGGGTTCTATGTCATCAGGCCTAGAATGGCTGTATCTGTACAGAACATCTGTGCAGATTTGTTTTCCTTATGTATGTAGCATTACCCCTAAGCAGTCCAGCGTAACTTACATATCATTTACACTGTATTCAGTGTGATAAGCCAACTAGATATGATGTAGGGTATATGGCAGGATGTATAGGTTACATACATGCAATAGCATGTTATACAGGAGACTTAAGCATCCATGGATTTTTGGTATCTGGAGATCCTGGAATAAATCCCCTGAAGATCCTGAGGGACATTGTCAATGGAATGCCTAGAATTTACAAATGGGGGAAGTTAGGTGGAGGGTGGTTTATTTTAGATGATAAAAAATAAAAATGGATTGTGTGGCTGGTTGCACAATATACCAAAAACTCCTGAATTGTGCACTTCAGGGTGGGTGAATTATATGTATGTCTGTCTTACCTCTCAGTAAGTCTCTTACCTAAGACCAAAAAACCAAGACATCAACCCAACTAAAGTAAGAGGTGTCTATAGGCTGTGCAAGACTTGTGGAAAAAACCAGATACTTAGATGCTTTTCTCCCCTTCTGAGTGCATGGCTTTCCCTGTCTATACCTCCTTGTCCCCAAATAAAGATATTTTTCTTCTCTGCTGTGTTTGGAGAGAGGTTACATGGCATGGTGGTTAGCCTCTCTCTGTAGGAAGCCTGGTCCTGCTTTCCAAAAGGAGCCAGGCTATGCTGAGATTCATTCGGCAGAAGGCCATATGAGTAGCAAATACAGTTCCTAACATTGCCTCTATACTCATATACCCATATAGGGAAACTGAGGCACAGAAAGGCTGGCATCAAGGCTCCAGAGCAAGCAGGGATAACTAGTGCCCCACCCAGCACTGACCTGGTGTGTTCCCTAGTAGCAAGGTGGAGAAAAGGGGAGGGGCACGTTGAGAGTAGAGATCTACTACTGAACATCCACTGAGTACCTACTGTGCGCCAGCACCCATGGGCAGAGGGAGCTGGTGCTAGGCAAGTCAGCCTGAGGCCCAGCCCCTGTCTTTCAGTAGCTCATTTTCTAAGGACCTGGGGACAGGCACAAATAAATATACAAAGCATGCTGCTAGGAACTGTCCTGGGAGTAGCCCAGGAAGGCTTCCAGGAGGAGAAACATGTGAGATGTAAGGAGCAAAAAGGCAAGGCAGCGGGGGCTGGGAGTTAGAGGCAGACAGAACAGAGAATGCAGAAAATCCCAGAGTGAGCTGAATGACCGATGGGGGTGAGTAGCGAGGGCACCAGGGGTTGGAGGGGCTCCTTGTCCCCATTGCCCCAGAGCCCAAACAGGCAGGAATTGTGCAGTGGAGCATGCAGGGACCTTGGGTTTCAGGCAAGTCACCCTGCCTCTTTGGACCTCTGGAAAATGCAGATGATGACAAAAACATCCCCCACCAGGGTGATCCCACCCTGGTGAATTGGTTATTTTATTATACTCTGCATTGAGGATTAAACCTACTGTCTTTGGAATGAGTTATACTCCCAGTTCTTTATTTTATTTTTGAGAGAGGGTCTTACTGAAGTATTAAATTGCCCAAGCCGGGTGCAAATTTGTCATCTTCCTGCCTCAGCCTCCCAAAGTGCTGGGATTACAGGTATGTGCTACCATGCCTGGCTTCCTATTAACATATTCTGAGGGGAAAAAAACTCAACAATTTTATGTGTGGTATGAGTCATCAAGGCTGTATTTATAACAGAAGAAATCTGGAAACAGCCTGAAGATCCTACCAAAGGGGCTGGTGGGGAACTGATGGTGCTGTGTTGTCAGTGGGAGAGAATGTCACTGGCCTTCAAGAATGACAATTGAGGTCACTGGGATGGGCCTGTGGCAATGCAGAGAAACATTTCCAGAAACTCAGTGTCATTAAGAGTAAAAAAAAAATTCAGTCCCCAACATGATACAGCTACATGATTTTGATGTAAAAATCACAGCAAATGGACAAGGGCTGGGCAGACTGAGGAAAATGGGCTGATTAGGTAATAAGGTTGAGGGGACTGTGAGCAAACAGATGAATCCTGACTGTTCCTGTGGACAGAATGTGGCTCATGGGCTAAATAAAACCACAAGCAGAAAATCCACAGAGGGCCGTAGGCTCAGGCACAACAAAGCTCTCTAATGGTCTTGGAGTCTGGTGGAGGGGGAAGGGATAGGACAACACCTGGTAGATTGGACAGTGACGTGGACACTGCCCAAGAGGGACCCCATTGGGTGGGTGGCAGCAGGGTGTGGCTAGAGGCCAAGGCCCATCCAAGGGTAGGCAAAGCAGAGCCAGGCTTCTCTACCTTAGACAGAACTTAAGTGCTAGGGAATCGAGGCCCAAGCCTTGCTTAGCAGAATAGAGTAGCAGGGCTGGGGCAGAAAAGCAAAAGCTCCAGGAAGGTGACAGGAAATGACAATGGATATTTAGGTACTGACTGGAGACAATATAGGAAGAATTCCCAAAGGAAATGAGGTCTAAGCTAGGACCAGAAATGAAGAGGAGAAAGAGGAGGAGTGGGAAGATAACAGCTCCTCTTAGAAGCATTTACTATTATTATTTGCTGTATCCTGCTTAAGGTCTTCACACATATTGACCCTGAGTCCTCAAAATGACCCTTTCAGATAGGTTCCATTTTTATCCCCACTTTTCAGATGGGGAAGCTGAGGGGCAGGGAAGTGAACTGCTGCCAACTATCTGCCTCCTGCTCTGCATTCATTGGTAATCTCCTCCCCAGACCCAAAGGCTTCGCCAGGAAGAGGTGGAGAGAATACTAGGCCCAGGGAGAGTATTACTTGGGCCAGGTCAGGAATTGTCCTATAACCCCAATCCCATTTTACAAATGAATAAATGGAGGCTTAGGATGGCTTTATCACATCACAGACATTGGAAAGACCTGTGAGCTGCAGGTGAAAAGGAAGGATTGCTGGCTAGGGACTAGGAAAGGTGATCTTGGCACTTCCTGCAGCTCTGCCTGTGCAGGCCTGAGTTAGGTTAGCAGCTGGTGTGATGGGCTGAGTTGGCCTGGGAGTAGGGAATCCTGAGATAGAGTCTTCACATGATATTACTGTCTGCTTCCTTGCTGAGGCTCACTTCTCCTGCCTGTAAACATGGAAGGGAGCATTGGGTGACACTGGCCACCACCAGCTGGCAAGACTGTGTCTGGAGATTCCTGGCCATCTCATCCTGGAGGTTGGCACCAGACACAGGCACAGGGGAAATGTGTATCCCAGACATTCTCCACCCCTGGGCTGGGTGATCCCTGAATTGCTTGTCCCTGTGTGTAGCATTTACCTTTTGGGGGATGCCCTGGAGATGGAGGGAACTGCTTTTTCAGGAAGAAATCACTGGGATAGAAAAGTGAGGGAATCTACATAGGTCCCCTGCGTGGTGTCTCCATGGCTGTATGACCTTGGGTAAATTGCTGCCAGTAACACAAGCCTCTTGCTCAGGTCTCACCAATGCCTCCCAGCCTGGGCCTAGTGTGAGGGTCCCTGATGGCCCACAGGAGTGGTCCTGGAGGAGCCTGCCTGGGCACTCACCGCTCAGGTGGTATTCTGCCACATCCACGGCCATGGTGCCTTCTGCACTGGCTAGGATGGAAAGAGAAAAGAATGTCAGCAGTGAAGGCTGCAAAGGGTCACCAGCCCTGCCCTTGTATCCTGCCTAGATGGCACTTGCATGCTTGTCCCTTGGAGCTCACACTCAGCTGCAAGGGGAGCTTGGCTAAAGGTGGAGTGGTTCCAAAAAATGACATTTAGAAAATGGTATTCAAGCCTCTTTCCAAGCACTTTAACACCACATTTCAGGGTTGCCTGCTAAAGCACAGTATGTTGGAGCTGAGGAGGTTCCTCAACAGCAGGATGACTTCATGACATGTGCAAGGCTCAGCATTCCATGCCCAGAGCTGAGCAAAACAGACAAAGCAACCAACCAGGGTACCCAAGGGCACTAGATGTTCAGATTGGCTTTAGTTTAATGAGTTAATTATTTTAAGATGTAGTCTCATTCTGTTGCCCAAGGTAGTTTTGAAATCCTGGGCGGGAATAGTCCTCCTGTCTCAGCCTCCTGAATAGCTAGGACTACAGATGGATGCCACCATGACTTCCCAGATTAGCTTTTAGTATTGGTATGTCCCAAATATTGCATGGGACTTTTTTGGGGGGCTATTGGGGATTGAATTAAGACAGCATAGAATATATTTATGCTAAAAAAAAAAGTACCCATTGTTTAATTGAAACTCCAGTGTTAGTGGGTGTCCTGTATCTATCCTATATTGTGCTAAATCTGGCTACCCTGCCTCATCTCCATCCTAACATCAGCAGGCTGATGAGCAGTGACTCTTCCTGCCCCTTAGTGCAGGCTCCCTGGCATGTTCTCAGGCTGCATGACCAGTTGTTCCATTTAAATTACAAAGGAAAGACCACAGTTCCCCACTATTCTATTCCCAGTCCTTTGCCTGCTTGGGATGATTTCTTCCCACATCACCCTCCACTCCAAGGTTTTATGAATCACTGAGATCTGACTAGGTTCTTCTGGAAAGGTCTGGAAGCTCATGTAAGCCATTACCTGAGCCCCCCCCGTGACTGCTTACTGTTTTTTGTTATTACTGTACTGTTGCTAAGAAGTCAGTCTGGCTTCAAGATGAGTTCCAAGTGGGTAGGTGGGGAGAGTTCTGGAAAAGCGAGACAAGGATGAGCTATATAAATTGAGATTTGTGCTCTGGGGCTCAGCAGGCCAGGATACCCATACCCCAAATTCTGGGTTCCCTTGCAGTTCAAAGGTGGCTATACCCCAAAGGCCTGCAGACCCAGGCAGTAAGGGAAAGTGTTTAAGAATTGTAGAGTGCTTGGTTGGCCCTAGGGTGGCCGCTTTCTCAATCCAGTGAAAATGCCAGTTCAACATAGCTGATCTTCTGGTTCATTAAAGAAAAGCCAGATTTATTACATGGATTTGTTTTATTTTGGTGGTAGTGGGGATCTGCTGTGAGCTACATCAACAGATCTTCAATTTCTTATTTTTAGACAGGTTCTTTCTAAGTTGCCTAGACTAGGGCTCAAACTTGTGGATCCTCCTGCCTCAGCCTGGTATTTTAGGAGTGAGGGTTCAGTGTTGGGATTACAGGCATGTACCACAACATCTAGGCACTTGCATTTTTATTTTAATTTTTAATGTTTTGATACAGGGTCTTGTTATGTAGTTTAGACTCATAGTGATTGTCCTGGTTCACCTTCCCTAGTGCTGGGATTTTCAACATAGTGCCCCCAGCGTTCCAGGGGCAGCAGGGTATGTTGTACCAGGGATCAAACTCAGAACCTTGTGCTTGTAAGGCAGGCACTTATGCTGCAGAGCTATTTCCCCAGCCCAGCACTTGTATTTTTAAATATGGGCTTTTCTAATTTTTATTGTATTTCTTTTAAAATTTCATTTATTTATTTTTTGAGATAGGATCTCACTATGTTGCCCTGGTCTTGAACTCCTGGGCTCAAATGATCTTCCTGCCTTAGCTTCCTGAATAGCTGGGGACTATGGGCATACATCACCTGGCTGGACTTCCTGATTTTTACATGTTGCAACCAATTCACAAAAATGTACACACTGTTCAGGTGCATTGTAAAAGGCTGACAGACTGTGGCACACCATTTCCCAAGTATTCTGTAGGCTCAGTTTGGGATCAGCTGAAGGCACTGGGCATTCTTAGAAATTCTGGGGTTTTCTCCAATGTATGGCTTTGGAGTAAAAAAAATTGGGGTGCATGCCAAAGTACTATTAAGCCCTATGACAGAGAAATAGGGGTACAAGACAGCTCCTAGATCCTTCTCTCCTGATGTTGCCCCCTCCAAAGATGAGATGAAGGTTGCTATAGTGACGGCAGGCAGGCAATCAGGATGCCTCACTCATCCTTACTTGAGTGGATGTGCATCCTTAGGCTCTAGGCACGTGATAATAATAGCCCTTGAGATAGGAGTCCAGGCACTTCTTATGCACTAAGCTTGGGTGTAAGAACTTTGCACATATATGAAATCATTTAACCCTTATAAAAATCTTTGAGGTTGGCACTATTAATACATCTGGTTTGTAGATGAAAGTGTGGTAAGAAGTTAAAGTAATTTACCCTAGGCCACCTGGTTGATAACCATTCAACCCAGGTCATGTGGCTCCAAGCTCCTAACCACTTTGTCCTATCACAGGTGGGCATATATTTTTGTGTAAGAATTGCAGATCAAGTGGGTCACTGGTGTAAGCCCAAAATGGCCCTATCCTCTGATGGCTGGAGTCCAGATCTGAAACACATCATGAACACACACTCCAGCTTGCCTCTGCCTTGCTGGAAATCCAGTAATGCCATCAGCATTCTTTCCTGCTTACCAAGCACGAACTGGCTTGGCAAGAGAGGCCAAGCTGAGATAGCCAATGCCAGCAGCTTGCTACCAAGGGACATGTGGCAAGGCACACCCCCCATCACACACACCCTTACCATGGTACACCATGCATGGTACAGGGCAGAACCTCAGTCTGTGTCATATCTCTGGTTCTCAGGGGTCTCCATTCCCCAGAATCCCAAACACTGCCATCAAAGCACCCCTCTTCTGAGGGCTGTGCTTGGGGAAGGTGTGAATGTCTGCTAGACACAGAAGTTTTCTCTGTAGTCCACTGTAAAGGGTTAGGAGCTAGGACACATCTGAATGAGTGGAGAGACAAGGCTGGCAGATGTGGAGGCTCCTGCAGAATGTCAGCTTGCACCCAGGGTGTACGGTCAGCTGCCCCAGCTTGGAACCCCAGATCTGCCCCCTTCCTGGCTCATGTAGCCTCAGGCAATGTTTTTAGTCTCCCTGAGTTTCAGTTGTGCCATCTGTGAAAATGGCACAGGATTGTCCTGGGAGGGTGCAAGGAGAGTGGGATAAGAAGGAGAGTATATGGCTCAGCAAATAGCTGCTGTGGTTATTGGACTGACCATGGTCTAGAAAGGCCCTGAAGCAAATGCAAACATGTAGATTGTTCTGTCAGCCAGTGGATGTGTTTTATTTGCTAATAGGAAGCCTGGTGACGTAGTTCAGTGGTGTAACATTCGTCTAGGATGTATGAGGCTCTAGGTTTGATCTCCAGCACTGCAAAATAACAGCAGCAGCAGCAGCAGCAGCAACAGCAACAACAACAACAACAACAACAACAACAACACACACACACACACACACACACAGATTTCCAAGCCAGGTATGGTGGGTTTACAGCTATCCTCAGATTTGGGAGGTTGAGGCAGGAGGATTGCAAGTTCAAGGCTAGCCTGGGTTACACAGTGAGATCTTCGTCTCAACAGCCTTTCCCCAAGATAAAAAGGTTTCCAACTTCCTTTGAAAAGTTAAAATCTTGGGAGAGTAGGGAGAGTCTGCACCCTTTCTGCCAACAATAGTAAACACTGAGGCTAAAGCAGGCTCTGCCTTTTCCTCCAGGATAATGGATAAGGGACATTTTTGTTCTTGGGCTCACATCTGGTCACTCCTGTCCTTCATTCATTCTCATAACCCACTGGTTCTTGGAAGCATCGCTGCTCCTGAGCTAGAGGTGGGTTTGGAATGCACTAGGAGAGGTTTAGAGAGGTTAAATGACTTGCCCAAAGCCAGTGGCAGTAGCACCTGCCACTGCACCCAGCACGTCTCTTCAGTGGCAGCAAAAACTCCAAGCCAAGGACTTCACACGGATCATCACCATCACCACTCCCCAGACCTTTCTGGGGCAAACATGTTATTATCTGTGCTCCACAGAGGAGAAAAGGGAAGCTCAGAGAAGGACAGGGAATTGGCCCAAGGTCACCCAGATGATGAGTGAAGAGCTGAGACGAGTAGGTCTGGCCCTGCAGCAAATGCCTTCAGTGGCTTTCCTCACTCTCCCAGAGTCCCTCTGGCTCCACTTGCCCCAGGCAATCTCTCTGGGCTCATGCTGGTGTCTTGGAGGTCTTTCAGGTTGTGGCTTCAACTAGGACAGGATGCTGCCAAGGCATATTGGAGGCCAGGGCAGCCAGTGACACACAGGAATGCACACAGAGCACAGGCATTGGAGTTGAGCTAAGACTATCTTCCCTTCTTTCAGTTCCCTTGCTCTACCCAACCTACCTTCAGTCCTTGATCTATATACTGCATGGATCTTGCACATTGGCGACAGCTCCCAAAATTCCAGCTCAATAGTGCATATCTAGCACTATTTTATAGTATGTGCTAAATGCTTAGTACCATGCTTGGTCCAATGTAAGTACCCACTGCAGACCTGGAGATTGCATGGATTATTGGATCCCATTCTACAGATGAGGAAGCTAGAGCCTTGAGGCTCTTGGCTTATGAACAGCAATACTGGGCTCTGTGCCAGGGAGGGACGGATCTGGACCTGGGCTGTAGGCCACCATGCTGACTCCTGATCAAGTTTGGGGTGGTGGCAGCAAGGGCAGGGCACACCCCACCTGGCTTTGCTGGAATCTAACCAAGGTGGAGGCCCTCTGCTAGGCTTGTCATTAAAACAGCTTTCCAGGAATTCTGTACCTTGTCAGAGGGACAGCATCCCCATTCTATGCCCTCTCTCTGCTGAGTTTCCTCAGATGTCTCTGACCAGCAAGGGGTTGGCACCCCTACCCCTTCCTGAGGTTAGCAGGTAATAGGAAGGTCTAGGGCAAAGATAGGGGGTACAGAGAAGCCTCAGTCTTCAGGCTGCGAGACTGTTTTTAGGACCTGTATGTTTGATGACCCGAGTGCCTCCCTTACCCAACACTTCCAAGATAACTACACCCTGGCACTATTCTCCAAACAGCCCACAGGAAGCACAGTACAGATGGCTGGGGCTTGTTGGTGGCTGACATTGAGCAGCTACTGTAGACCAGGCACTGTACCAAGGACTTGCCTCTGTTACCTCTGTGCATTCTCCCTGCAGGCCTTTGAGGGGCTGCTACTCTGGGACCTTGTACTGCTAAGAAAACCCTGGCCCAGGAAATGGGTATGCCACAGTTACAGGGAGCTGTAGGGACAGAGTCCAGGCTGAGACCCCAGGCTGGGAACCCCCATAATCCTGAGTGCTCTGAAAAGGTTTAATATTTTCAAGTTGGGAGGCAGGGGGTGTGAATACTCAACCTGACTCTTCTTTGTTAACTTGGGTGGGCCTCCTGCCCCTTCCAGGGCCTTAGTTTTCCCATTTCTAATGGGAAGTACTACTGCCATCACTCTCCAAACCTGTCACCCATGCTCACTTAGGCTGTAGTGTGCAGCTTTCCCAGGCTCTATGTGAAGATGGACTCGCTGACTGAAGAGGGGGCACACAGTTGCTCTGCAGCACAGGGCTTGCAGGAATGGTTGGCTCAGGGCCCCTCCACCCTTAGACCTCCCATATGCTGTCCAAAAGTGCAACCTTCAGGAGGTTGAGGGTCCCTCTTTGGCTCTTTATGTCGCCCAGGTCCTCTTGGGGATGAGGTGCTACGTGCCTGACAGAGCATGACAGTTCCTGCAGACCGCGCATTTTGGTCTGAAGAAGCTCCCTTCCCTTTTCGGGGACAGGAATGGGGGGCCTGACCCGGGAGCCCCTAGTCCCAGAGGTTATGAAGCCCTGGCAAGGGTAGTGAGGACGGTCAGAGCGCTAAGAGTGAAACAGATGGGTGTGCTTGCCGTGCGGGCTCAGGGGAGGCGTGTAAACGGGGTGAGCCGCGTGTGTGCACACGCGGGCGGGCAGGAGTGAGGCGATGCGCAGTGCGCGGAGTGGCTGGGCCGGACAAGGGCGCCTGGCGTGCGCTATGCCCGGCGTTGGTGTGCAGGCGCGGCCGGGGTGCAGATGCGCGGAAGGTGCGGGCCCCGGGTCTGTGCCCTAGGAGGGGGACGTGTGCGCCTGTCCGGGCAGAGTGCTTGTCCCGGCCGTGCGCCGGGGTCGGCCCGGTGCGTACTCACCCGGGCTTGCCGCGGGGCCGCCGCTCCGATTCGGGCTCACACTCTGGCTCTCGGCTCCCAGCTTGCTTCCCGTCGCGCGCACGCACAGGCGCCGAGCCGGCCGCCGCCGGCAACGCCACCCCTGCAGTACCACCGGGCGTCCGCCTTGGCGGGAGTGCGCGGCGCGGGTCGGGGGCTCCGCCGGGCCGGGGCGGCGGACAGGAGCTTCGCCGCAGTCCGGGCATGCTCCCAGGAGCCTGCCGCGCGCTCCCCCGCTCGCCCGCCCTCTCCCTCTTTAATTTAAAGTGACAATCCCAAGCGCTCTCCACTACCGAGAAAGGAGCGGCGCTGCCAGGGAGTGACCCTGGGATCCGCAAACTCGCAAGGGAGGCTCACGAAGCGCCCGGGCCAAATCCAGCCCCTCATTCCCAGATCCCAGGACGAGATGGAGTGAAAGTGATGTGCTCAGGTGCTTGCCAAATACTGGGTGCAGAGTCCTCAGGCCTGGTGTTTAGACCCATCATGCTGAGCACCCAGGTTATTTTGTTTACTTTTAGATCTCAGTTTCTTTATCTGCAAAATGGGTCCAATATGATTTTTTTAAATTTTTTTATTTTGACGGAACCAGGGATTGAACTCACGCCCTTGCGCTTGCCAGGGAAGCACTTATTCCACTGAGCCATCTCCCCGGCCCCAAATATGATTCAAGAACACAAATGCACAAGCAGCTGGGTGGACGGCGGACGTTCCCTTCTCTGAATTAATCCCCTCCCATAATTAAGCTGTTAAAGTGGTCCAGACTGGTGTTACTAACATCAGCTCACAATATCCTCAAACTACTCTGGTCAGGTTGTGACCATTTCAATTTTTACAAGAGGATTCAGGCCAAGAGGCCACTGAGGTCATAGTGCCAAAGGTCAGAGGCTAAACATGAGTCCCAGACTGTGTGACCTAAAAGTTCCTCCTTTTAACCTCTTAAGGGTCGAGCTTTCTCTCCCAAAAGAATGAATGAATCATTCAGGAGATATTTATGACGCCCCTGCCAGGCGCTGCTTGGCTCAGGGCCAGGTGTGGGTGTTCTTCCATCTTCCGGGAACAAGGGACAGGTCCCTCCTCACAGTCTGGCAAGGAGGCCCGGCACACATTAGGAGGAGCTGAGTGTATGTGTGTGTGTGTGGGAAGGCGCTACATGTTACAGGGACAGTGACCAGGAGAGCAGCAGAGTGGGCACCTGGTAAGGTCTTCAGGAAAATCTGGTGGTGAAGGAGGTGAGGATCCAGAAGTGGAGCCAGGGTGGGAAGGCAGCAGCACATCCTGGATTGTCTACATGCTAGGCCTTTGGAGCTGAGAGCAGCTCGTGGGCACTGGTGTTGCAGCAGAGGCTGGGTGCGGGCTGGCCATGGGGAGAGGGACACCTTGCTCCCAAAAGGAGGACACTAGGGAACCTGGCCAGAGGGAGGGCTGCAGCTTCACCCTCATCCATAGGGGGCGCTCACACTTTCTTTTGTTTCAGCTCCAAAAGGCGGGGAAGGGTTAAGGGAGAGGGTCGAGGTGGGGAGAGGCAGGGCAAAGGTGAGGGCGGCAGTTGGGGGAGAAGGATCGCTATTGGGTCATGGGCTTTCATTGCCTTTTACCCTTTATGTTAACCTTAATAGCCACCTTCCTGTTTGGAATGACTGAGCCCATTCTACAAGGGCAAGATCGAGATCTGCAAAAAGATTAGATACTTTCCTTGGGAGTGAGTGAGAAGCTGGACAGATTATTTGCATAAAAGGGGAGACTCTGATGAGGATTTCCCTTGGAAAAGCACAAGGTAAAGTTGAGACCAGTCCAGTTCTGGCATAAACCTTGCAGAGGCTGGTGGTACAGGTACTCCAGTGATCTTGAACTAAAATCTTGTTAGTTTCATATTTAAGATCCTTCAATAAGCTAGGAGCTGAGGCAGAAAGATTTCAAGTTCAAGCCAAGAGTAGGTAATTTGATGTTTTAACCAAAGTAAAAATAAAAAGAGAGCTGGGAGCCAGGAGTGGTGGTACAAGATTGTAATCCCAGCACTCAGAAAACTGGTAGAGGAGGATTGCTGTGAGTTTGAGGCCAGCTTGGACAACCTAGTGAGTCCAAGGCTAGCCTGAACTACACGGCCAGAATCTGTCTTAAGTCTACCTCCACCACCAGCCAAAAAAAAAAAAAAAAAAAAAAAGGACTGAGAATATAGCTCAATTGCAAAGTCCCTAGTTTCAAGTTCCAGAGTACACACACACACACACACACAGCACAGAGTTTATAAAAGAGCAAAACTTGGCCTTCCTCTCTCTAGCTTTGTCTCTTGCCATGTGATTGCTCTGTCTCCCACTATGATGCCATCTGTCATGAGGGCAGCCAAGGGTTGAAGGCTGAATCAATGATGCCCTCCAGTCTTGATCTTTTAGCCTCTAAAACAGTCAGCTAAATATGTCTTTTAACATGAAATTATGAGGGTACTGGAAATTGATGCCAAGACCTCATAATACTAGGCAAGTACTCTACTACTGAGCTATAGCCCCAACCCTTTTCCAAAAGTGTTCATTTTGATCTAGAGTCATGCTAAATTGCCCAGGCTGATCTTGAATTTGAAATCCTCCTATCTGTTTCCTGAGGAGCTGGGACTGTAGGTATGTGCCACCATCCCTGTTAACAGCCTCCAACAGCAAGTGAACTAAAAGGAGTTTCTGGGGCACTGCTCCTACCCTGGCTTGGTCTCTCAGGTATGTCTACATTGTGAAAATTTATGGTATGGCACACTTGGTATCTGTGCTTTCCTACATGTGTGATAATGCTTCTGTACAACTTATGAAAACACCTTGTGTGGCTGTGGGCTGTGCTGGAAATAGAAGCCAAGCTCAGTCTGTGCTCACAGGTCCTGTGAGATCTGTGCTCTGGCCCTGCTGGCCTCTCTGGGCTGTAACATGCCCATTCCCCTCACCCACCCAGCTCCCACCTCCCATGCCTTCTGTGTTCCTGACACCTGCCAAGCCTTTTTCTACCTTGGACACTCATGCTCACTGGTTTCTCTACTTGGAAAGTGTTTCCTCTGCTGTCACCAAGACTGTGTCTTCTGGCTTCAAAGCATCACCCTAAAGAAGCTCCTTCTTTAGAGAGACCCTTCAGACTCTTCCATGTTAAAAAGCCTCTTCACCATTGCTAATGTCTACCATGGCATGCTGCCTGTTTCCTTCAAAGCACTAGCTATAATCTGCACTTATTTTACATCTTTGCTCTTAATTTTCTGTGCCTTCCAGTACACTAATAAATTGCCACCACACATAATAATACGTTTACTATTACCTTAGGGCCAAGTGCTCTTTAACATTAAGGTATTGAATCCTTACCCTGGTCCTCTGGAGAGATACTCTTCTTAAGCACAGACATTATATAACATGCTGTGGTCACACAGTTGGGAGGCAGTAGAGTCAGGATTTGAACTGAGCTATAGCCCCAAGGAACTTCTAAATCTCTGATCTTTTTATTGTTTTTATTATTTTTGTTTTTATTCTACTTTCTGGTGCCAGAGATTGAACTCAAGATCCTCTGCTTGCCAGACAGGCACTTATGCCACTGAGCTATATTCTTGTCCTCTTTTTTCAAGACAGAGTCTTACCATGTAGCCCAAGCCAGCCTTGAACTTACTTATCTAGCCCAGACTGGCCTCAAACTCATGGCAGTCCTCCTCCCTCAGCTTCCCAAGGGCTGGGATTACAGGCATGTGCCACCATATCTGGCTAGAATCCCTGCTTTTTACTCTTGGACAAATGTTGTTTATCTTCTTTCTTCTTTGTAGTATACCTGGGATGGTTCCTGGCATCTGGAACAATCTGTGGCATGTGATCAGCACTCAGTGAATGTTTGTTGAGTAAATAAAGTACCAGAGACCAAGAGAGGAGTTGGGGGAACTTGGATCCTAGAGTGGATGATGAGAAGGGGTCTGGAGTCTCATTAGCAACATCTCCAGGGAACTGAGAGTGGACAGCTGCAAATAGCACAAGTTGAAGTCAAGGCCAGGGCCTCATTTGGGTCTGGGGCTGGACCTGGGCATAGCTCTCATGCTAGGTGGGTCCACCTGCAGCCTCTGTAGGTGGACACAAAAGGCCTCTGCCTTTAGGAGCCACACTGACTGGAGACCCTAGCAGTGTGGAAGCTCCCTGTTGGGCGATGCTGCCTGTCAGGCCCCAGCAGCCCCAGAAGGGTTACATGAATCACTTGCCTTTGGCCATCGGAAAGTCACAAGCAATGTAGAGTCCAGGTTGTTGCTGCGGCACCAGGAAGAGGAGACCATAGCTCTGATGTCTCTGCCCCCTTGCCCCT
>PVKA01028555.1:0-29258 GCA_004027165.1 Ctenomys sociabilis
GGAACAGGACCCGGATGTGTCCCGTGAGAGCGATTGAGCAGGTGGGAACAGGACCCGGATGTGTCCTGTGAGAGGGACTGAGCAGATGGGAACAGGACCCGGATGTGTCCTGTGAAGGGGACTGAGCAGGTGGGAACATGACCTTGATGTGTCCCGTAAAGGGGACTGAGCAGGTGGGAACAGGACCCGGATGTGTCCCATGAGAGGGACTGAGCATGTGGGAACAGGACCCAGTTGTGTCCCGTGAGAGGGACTGAGCAGATCGGAACATGACCCGGATGTGTCCCATGAGAGGGACTGAGCATGTGGGAACAGGACCCAGATGTGTCCCGTGAGAGGGACTGAGCAGGCAGGAACAATGCCTGTAACGTGTCCTGTTTGAATAAACTATGCACACCCGAACTGGCACCGGAAGGGGGCATGACGGTCTTGGTCATCATTTACTCCACCCTTCTTACATATGAAAGAAAAACTGATTCAGAGCCCTGCAACATGCAGCTACCTGTGAGACCAGCTAGAAGCTGAGGCAGGGGTCACAAGTTTGAGTCCAATCTAGCTAACTTACTGAGACCCTGCCTAAAAGAAAAATAAAGTGTGAGGGTACATCTCAGTGCAAAGCATTCCAAGTGCCTGGAGTGCTAAGGGAAGGCCAAGGTGGAATCACTGGGCTCAGTCCCAGCACCAGAAGAGAAAGGAAAGAACGAGCCTGACTTAGTCAACTGTCCTTGCCCCTGAGACCAAATGCCCAACACCCACAACTTAAACAAGGGTTTGTTAGAAGTGTTCGTTGCTGCCCGGTGCACCAGCTCCAGGCAGAGGTATCATGGTGCAAGGTCTGGCAGAGGAAAGCTGGTCATGTCACAGTAGTCATGAAGACAGCAGTCGTGGTGCACGCCTGTAATCTCAGTACTCCAGAGGCTGGGCAGGAGGGTTGTTGGAAATTTGTGACCAGCCTAGGCTACAAAGTCAGTTCAAGGCTGGCCTCGGTTGCATAGCAAGAATCTGTCTCAAAAAGATCAAAAAAAAAAAAAAAAAAAGAAGACACTAGATTCAAGGGAACAGCCAGGAAAAGAGCGGGACCCTCCAGGCCACACCCAGTGACCACCTCTTCCAACCAGGTCCCCCTCCTACCAGGAAGTCACCTACACACCCCATAATCCATGCTCTTCCTAAAGCCCCACCTCTGAGTTCATGAGGCATTTGGGGGCATCTAGAGCTAGATGTATATTCTGCCCAAAGACTCATGCATGTCACTTTATGCAAAATGCATTTAGAAAAAAAAAATGCATTTAGCGATCTTGGAGTTCTGGGGTCCTTACAGTGTCAGCCTTGCTTAAGAGCCATGTCCAGAGTCCCTTCTGAGACTTAAGGCCAGCTCTTCGCTGCAAGATCCTGTGAAAAGTAAAAAGAAAGTTCACCGTTTCCAACATGCAATGAGTGGCACAAGATGGGGATTCCCACTCCAGAAGGAGAGCGAAGGGAATAGAAGGGAATGGGGTCAACCAAGACCGAAGCCCAGCGGGGCGGGTGTTCAGTCCTGCCAGTGCACGCCCAGCACCGGGCAGGTTGTGGCAAGCTGTGCGCCCCAGAGGCTCGGGCACGCCACCCTCCAGCCAGTCCTTATAGCCCTCAGGGGCTCTCCCTGGGGATAGTTTTCCTCTCTCCTTGTGTCTCTCTTCAGATTTCCCATGTTCCCGACTTCTCCAACCCCCTGGGTCTCCACCGCACTTCTGGCTTTGCCCTCACAGCTTCACACACTGCCCGGCCTCCCAGGCCCGCTTCTGAAGTCTGGGGAAGCCGTCTTGACCCCGTGCTCTCCCATAAAGTTTTGTGCAGCATGCCTGTACAGCCAGCACCAGGTACGATGCCACAGTCTGCTGCAGACGCCAGTGTAGCCAGGCCCCTTGAACTGTGGCTGCCCCAGCCCTGAGAGCCGCTGGCGCCAGTCTCCACTTGTGAGCAGAGGACCCGGAGGCTGTCCTGAGCTGTCCTTCCCTTTTCCTCCCGAGTCTGCGGAGGGAAAGGTGGGTCTTCTAGATTCCTCATGAGTCCTCAAAGCAGCCTTTGTAATGTCAGAAATAAAGTCCTTGCTTCTCCTAATCTTTTCAGCGAATAAATTCTGCCCTCTAGGGGGCCAGGAAGATGTCTCCGTGGAATAAGCACTTCCCTGGTAAGCACAAGGGCCTGAGTTCAATTACCAGTTGTGCAAAAAAAAAAAAAATTCTGTCCTCCAACTGCACAGGAGCTTCATTTTTAGTAAAACTGAAAACTTTTGCAATTACTCAGCTATGTAGCTTGTTCTTGATTCTGGGGTAGACCTAGCTAACAGTGCCCACATTGCAGCCTGGATTTCAGGCTGCCTTGAAATTGCCTCCCTAAATTAATTATTTCACCGCCTTTAATCTCAGTCTCCCATAAAGTCTCAGACATGGGCAAAGGGAGGCAGATTTTCTGGCAGGGCTTAACTCGCATGGCCTTGAAGCCAACTGTGAGTGGGCTCCTTGTTCCCAGCTGAGCCCCGAGCCTGGTCTTTACCCCCACCTGTGAATCAGCATTCTAGCCTCTTCCTACACACTGTTCCAAGGTTCCAGAAGCATCTAAGGACAGCCATAGCCACACTTGTCGGACACCAAAGTCAGCCCTGCTCACTTACGCCGGGGACAGAATACCAAGCGCCTGTAGTGTAAAAGAAGAGAGGTCTTTTGGTTCACAGTTTCAGTCTGTTTGGCTGACTCTGAGGCAGAAAGAAGGTGGCAGAGAAAAAGAGGGGAGGGGAGGGAAGGGGAGGGGAGGGACAGCCCCAGCCCTTTCCTTGGAGGCCATTGCTGCTCCCCTCCCTGATAGCCTCTTCTGGCCTGGAGCAGCATGTGTAGGTCTCTGTCCACCTCTTACGTCTAACAATGGCAGTCTGCGTAAACGTGTGCCACAGGCCCACGACGTCCCAGGGCCACCACCCAGGAAACAAAGTTCTGGGTAAAAGATGGCTCAGTAGAGTGACCAGGGCTGGCTCTAGTGCCCGACAAGTGTAGCTGATGGACGTGAGCACAGAGAGCTGATGACCATCGCAGCCTGATTTCTAGTCCCTTATTACTCTCACAAGTGGAAAAACAAACGTGTTTGGGAAAAATATAAAGAAAGAGAACAACAGGCCTGGGTGGGAGAAGTCACTTCTCGTGCTGCTGGGACCAGACACCCGGCTCCTATGGCTTCAGGAGGAGAGGTTCGTTTGCACTCAGGTTGCAGAGGTGCCAGTCCTGGCAGGGTCGGCAGCCAGAGCAGGGGAGGGGCTTGCTGGGCGGCCAAGGGGAGCCGGAAGGGAGCTGATGCATCCAGGCTGTGCCCAGGCAGGGCCACCTCCTCCGACCAGACACCACTGGCCCCTGAAGGTCAGCCGTGAGCCCATAACCTAGGCCTTCAGAAGGCCTGCTGGTGGCGGCCTGAGGCTTCAGGAGGACACATGTCAGCAGAGCAGAAAGAAGAGGGGCAGGAGGGAAGAGATGAAGAGGAGAGGAAGCACAGGGCTGGGCATGTGGTACACACCTGTGCTCTGGTTCTGAGGAAGGCCTGAGTAGAACTGCAGGCTTGTGGCCAGCCTGGGCCCCTTGGAGAGCAGGAAGAGCTGGACAGTGGCTCAGCAAATGTCCTCAATCCCAGAACTATGAGAAAATACAAAGGGGAAGTGATGTGGGTGCCCCCTGGGGGCATGGCCAGGCACACATTTCACATTATTTCAAGAGAAATTCAAAGGGGCCCTTGGGCTGGGTGCACTGCCCGGAGGTGGCGAGGCTGGGCGTGCATGGGCGTGGACACTAGCAGGACTTAGCCTTGCTCCTGGGAAGGAGGAACATCTGGGAATAGCCCTCTTTCTAGATGCCATTACCTAGAAATGCTCTCCCTGCACACTGACGTCTCACAAACCTCCTAGAGCCCAGAATTCCTGGGGTTCCTCCTGCTGCATGAGCCTGGTGGCCAGGGAGCGAGGCCTTGGGGCTGCGGGGCTGTGTTGTGAGCGGCTGCGCTTATTATGGCTTCTGGGAAGTTTTGAAATATAAGCCTTCCTCGTCCTGGGCTCTCTTTGTGGAAGAAAAGACTAGGACATTGGCTTTGTATTTAGCCCATTGTACACTTTGGAGTTAGCCCATCGTGAGGAGGTCAGTGGGCTGCCAGGACACAGTATAAAATATGGATATTCTTAATAAAAAGGCCCAGGAACCTCCGGTTTAGGAGCACTGTTTTCGTTCCAAGTTCCATGAGCACTTTCTTCAGTGCCTGATTTAACACTATTCTATTTATTTTATTTGTTGCTGGGACGCATACCCAATCCTCACACGTGCTAAGCACACTCTTCTACCGAGCAATGCATGCCTGGCCTGAATACCAACGTAAGTCACTCTGATGACACACAGGCTGTGCAGGCAACACCGGTTCAGTTCTTCCCCCAGAGCAGAAGTTTAGGGACGGGCACAAGCTGAGTCTCCATGGAAAGAGCACGTGGTGGATGGCAGATTCACCCCAGCTTCATCCCTGTGCTGCTCTGAAGCAGCCTGTTTTAAGCCCCTGACCTCACAAGCAGAGCAGAAAGCTGTTATGTGCTTGAGTAAGAGTTTTATTTTGCTGTTCCCCTTCAGTGAACTCTCTACTCTGTTGCATAAAGGCTGCAGTTTTGGTGCATAATCCCCAACCCAAGCCCCTTTTATCATTATTGCTTAGGTCATATATATTTTTATACAAAATATCTCATTACCTTAGCTTTATTTTTTATTTATTTACTTATTTCGGTACAGAGGATTAAACTCAGGACCTTGTACTTGCCAAGCAAGTGCTTGAGCCACTGAGCTATCTCCCCAGCCTCTATCTTAGCTTTGTTTTAAAAAATCAAAGCAGAGTTTGCCAGAAGCCGAAGAGTCACATTGACAGAATGTTCTGAATTTCCCGTACTCGGGTCCCAGAGGATCTGGCCATGAGCAGAAACACTATGCGACTCTAAGCCATTGAGGACCAGGTGGGGCTGGCAAGACAGCTCAGCAGAGCAAGCCCCGGGACTGGGGCTCGATCCCCTGCACCACACACCATGCTGGCCCCACCCCTGGGGGCACTGAGCCAGCCACCGAGGCAGGGTGTGGGGGTGCACGCCTATAATCTCAGTGCTGGGGAGGCTGAAAACAGGAGGATCACTTCAGGTCCGAGCCTCATAGTGAGACCCTATAACAATCAAGTACATTTAAAAAAACAGATGGAGCTATGAAGACCTATAAAATATAATGCAAATATTATCCATTTTCTTAAAGAAATCTTACTTCAGTATGAAAAGTACATGAACATTCATGAGCCTTGATGCTTGCTGAGTCAGACTTGGTGGAGGAACTTCGTTTTCGGGGATACATGTCTCGGAGCTTCAGAGGGAAGGCTTTTCACGGCCTCAGGGCAGGGCCATGCATTCACGGCGACCCCACGCTAGCTCTTTCATTGCGGTGCTTTTCACTCTGTCTGGTTACCTATAGCCCTCAGGAGTCTGTGCTCCCAGGGTTTGCGCTCCAGAACTGGTTACATAGTCAGTTATGTTAAAGCGCGAGCGCACGCGCACAGTGGTGTCACTTCCGAGCGCCTGGCGGTGCCACGAGCCAGGTGCCCACTGCCGGCGCAGCCCCTCCCCGTTATCCCCAGCTCCTGCCTGAGGGTGATCAGGGATCCCAGCGGGTCGCTGCTGAACATTTAATTCTTCCTAAAGGTGCGCATCAGGGCCGCTCTTGTAGCAGAGCTGCGTGGCGATTGGCAGCTTCTGTGTTCTGCGATTCTTTCTGGATCAGTGCTGAGAAACCCTTCCGTGGTTTCCCCTCCTGCTCCCCCCCCCCCCCCCCCCCCCCCCCCCCCCCCCCCCCCCCCCCCCCCCCCTGCTCAGGGAAGCGCCGTCGTGCAGCCTGTGAAGGAGGCAGCAAAGCCTGGCGAGGACCTACCCGCCCTGGGCCCCAGGTGAGGTGGTGTCGCCTGGAGGCCACCAGCTGCAGCCGGCCAGATGCGCAGGGGGCAGCCGCGAAGGAGAGCGCAGCGCCACCGAGCGGTGCTCCGAGGAGCAGCACTTCCTGGAGCCAGGGAGAGCTTCAGGAAGTTCTTCCTTCAGAGGAAAGTCTTCAATGTTTCTTTTTCTTGTGGGTTGTTCTTAGTAGGAGGAGTTTCCCTAAGAAGATGAAGCATCCTAAGGCCGTTGATAAATATGTTTTCCACTTTTTTTTTCCCCAGTACCAGCGATCAAACTCAGGACCTCGTGCTAGTGAGGCAGGCTCTTAAGCTCAGCTAGCGCTGAGCTACCTCCCAGGCCTGTTTTCCACTTTAAATGTAGAATTGAATATGACACCTGTCCCTTAGTCTTTCCAAGCCCCGCACCCTGCCTGCCCGCTGCCGTGTGGGCTCCCCTTGCCAAGGGCGAGCAGTCACCCCGGGGACTGTGGTTCCCATCCCTGCAGTCCACCACCACTCTTTCTAGCATGTGGCTTCTTACCCGTGTCCAAGAGCTGCTACAACATGGGGCATGTGCTTGGGGGCCCTAGCAGGATTTAAGAACCCTCGGACGCAGCAGATAGAAGAGGGAGGGCCTTCAAGCACTCGGACCCCTCCTGTCTTCAAAACTTGTGACAGATGTCAGTACTGACTGTTTCTAGACAGGGAAATTGAGCGGCATGGAGACAGATGCAGGAGAGAGACTTTCCAGTAAGTACTGTATTCATTTTAAACCTTTTTTTTTTTTTTTTTGGCAGAACCGGGGATTGAACTCAGGCCCTTGTGCTTGCCAGGGAAGCACTTATTCCACTAAGCCATCTCCCCGGCCCTGTATTCATTTTAAAAGAAATACTTAGCCATTCTATTCCCTGCACTCAGAAGGCTGAGGCAGGAAGATTACACACTAAGTTCAGGGGTGGCATGGGCTACATAATGAGTTCCAGGCTGACCTACATAGTAAGACCTTATCTCAAAAATCTATAACAGGGGCCCAGGAGATGGCTCTGTAGAATAAGCACTTGGGCCTCAGGCAAGCACAAGGGCCTGAGACCAATCCCCGGTTCCAAAAAAAAAAAAAAAAAAAAAAAAATCTGTAACAAAATAAAAATAGAAAATAATAAAATTAAATAAATGTACTTAAAAATATTTGAGACCCTTAAATAACAGGATGGAAGCCAGGCCTGACAGTACACACCTGTGATCCCAGCTCTCAGGAGGCTGAGGCAGAACATCACAAGTTCAGGCTAGCTACACACACACACACGCGCGCGCGCACTGCTCCTGCCAGCCTCCTATGCTTCCTGGTGATATGCCAGCCACATTGCTGCCCACTGTGGGCTGACTGAGCTGTGGTATTTTGGGCATGGGTGGGAGGCAGAGGCTGTGAGCAGGGGACCCCACCTCTGAAGTGGGCTCGGCCATCTTGAGTAGGAAAAACCCAGCGGTTGAGAGATGGTGCACAGTCTGCCCGGGTCTCTGGCCTTCACACTGGCACCGCAAGATGACCTCCCCATGCTCACCTGTGCTTGCCAGGAGCACAGGTCCCTCACACGGGTGCCCATCGGCCAGTGAGGGATGATGGAGATGGTTTAAGGTCATTCATTCCAAAGGGGTGCAGTCCCTGGTCCCAAGCTTTGTCCACAGCGGCCACACATGGGCACCATGCGTAAGGCAGTGTCGGCACACCACGCCGCGGCTCGCCTCCAGAGTCATAGAGCCTGTGCTGAGGAATGGGGCGGACACCCACGATGCATGTCCTTCATCTTGCAGGTTAACAGGCCCTGGGGGCCACAGCCACATCTCCCTGCTCACCCAGGGGCAGTCCTGCTTGTCTGAAGTAACCCAAGGCTGTGTTTTGCAGGGCGCTATCGTCATCCATGAGGTGTATGAAGAAGGCGCAGCAGCCAGAGATGGAAGACTTTGGGCCGGAGACCAGATCCTGGAGGTACATGAGGGGAGCTACGTTCTGTGGCAGGGAGTATGGTTCCTTAGCTGCTCCCCAGGGCTGGTGTGGCTGTCTCCCCAAGCCTGTGCCTTGCTGGTTTCTTTCCCACTTAACAAAAATGTACCACACAGGAGCTCTTTTTTCCTTAATACCAAATGAATAACTCACTGGTTTAAAATCATGACAGATTATCTATCTAAATCTGTAGAAACTTTTGTAATTGACTTGGTCGGGGGTATTGTTGTTGAGTTTTTGTGTGTATGTGTGTGTGTGTTGTTGTGTTCTTTTTTTTTTTTTTTTTTCTTTTTTCAACCAGGGGTCAAACTCAGAACATTGTACTTGCCAGGCAGGTATTTATGCCACCAGGTTACCTCCCTGGCTCTTTGTTTTGTTTTTCTGAGACAGGGTCTCACTATGTAGTTCAGCCTGGAATTCACAATGCAGCCAAAACTGGCCTCAAACTTGAGGCAGTCCTCCTGCCTCAGCCTCCTAGGTGCTGCACTGACAAACATGGGCCATCACTCCTGCCTCTAACTTTTGTAACTGTTGTAAATTATTACAATTTCTGGTTCTGTTGCTTTGATTCCCAACAGGCTGTATAATATTGCTACTAGATTTTCTTGCATCTCCATTATACCTTACTAAATTCCCTCCTAAAAACATGCATGTGTAGACACACACAAGCATATACTCTGATACTTTGAAGATTTTCACTGCAGCATAAATAATATTTTCTTAATCTGACAAAGCCTTTTATTAAGTGCAGCCTTTGCTGCCACTGTTTTCGAGTTGCTGTGGACATGACTCTGCTCTTGGGGGTTCACAGCTGGGGTGCAGCTCAGCAGCAGATCACCTGTCTGCATAGGCAAAGCCCTGGGTTAGACACCCAACACTGTAAGATTTTTAAAAAATGGAACTGCTTGCAAAACTGCTCAAGCCTTTGGAAGGATCCATGGTGGGCAGTGTAGGCACCAAGGGCCGGAAGCCTGGAGGTGTCTTGAGCATTAGCAGTTCATGGTCATGGCGGGTGATATGACAGCAGAGGTATCATTAGGGGCAGGAATCCTAGAAGACAAGGAGGGGTTAAGGGAGAAGCTGGCTGGCTGCAAATTAAACCAGGCAAGTTACAGGGCTCTCTGCAGGCCTCCAGCACACCGTTCAGCTCAGAACGATCCCCAGGACACCGTTCACACCAAATGCTCGGCTCTGGGGAGCTGGCTTGCTGCCTGCACACAGCACAGCTTCTCAGGACAGGACAGGTGGGCCGGGCTCTGATTGTTCCCTTCCTGGCTTTCTAATCAACTTTTATTACTGTTGGCTTTTTTTAAAAAAACCATTTGTTAGCATTTGAGGAGCGCAGTGGCTTCACGCCACCAGGACCCAGGCCCCCAACCCCACAAGCTTCTCTTCAGCTCTTCTGCTGAAGAATCTGGCCCTCACCATGACGGGCCGCCTTGGGAGCTCGGTAGCAGCCGGGTGCACGGCGTCAGCGGCAGGAGCTGCTCTTCTCGTCTTGGGCAACCTTCCCTCATGTCTGCCTGCTGCCCGCCGTCCACAGTTTATCAAGGTGGACAGCTGGGCAGAAGCTCTGGTTTCTCTTTTTTTTTTTTTTTTTTTTTTTTTTTTTCTTTTTGAGACAGGGTCTCACTATGCAGTTCAGGCTGGCCTTAAACTCACTTTGTAGCTCAGGCTGGTCTCGAACTCACAATCCTCCTGCCTCAGCCTCCCGAGTGCTGGGATTACATCTGGTTTCTCTTTAAGTGGCAGTGCCTCATACCAACCTTCCCAAAGTAAGCTGGGTGATATTTATCGAAGTTGATCCTGTGGTGGTGCGTGCCACCAGCATTACCCAGCCTCCAGGGTGCCTCCAGTGCTTGCCGAGGCAGCCGTGACCTGGCTCACGTGGCCCCGAAGCTTCCGGTCTTCCTTAGTTTGGTTAGCAGGTCAGTGACCAAGATGAAAGGGCATTGTTGCTTTTTTAAGTGGATAGTTTCACATTAAAATGGTGCAGATGAAACTAACCAGAGCCCACAAATTCTCCTGTAATGTCACACTGGGCTCCACACGTTGGTACTGCTCTGGCCAAGTCACAACCCACTGGATCGGCTCCCAAAGGCTGAGCCACACACGCTCTTGGCATGCAGCGCAGATTCTTTGACTTCAGGGTGCACGGGGTCCCTTGTCTGGCTCCCCACAGGCCAGGCCCCCTTACGCTGTTTCTGCTGCCTCCACCCCTAGGGTTTGCAGAAGTGCCAAGAAGGAGTAGCCGTCTCCCCCAGAGTGAGCTGCTGGCCGCCCTGTGGCCGGTGTCTTCTGTGACACACACTGTGTTCCCAGGGTGCCAAGGGGACACTTTGGCCACTGCCCAGAGCCCCAGCTCCTGCGAGGGGTGTGTCCACATGGTCTCAGGCCCTGTAACCCTAGCAACAGTACTCCTGTCACGAGGGACTTTTCTTGGAAGCCCTCCGTAAGCCTGCAGCACCTCTCCTTATGGGCCTGAGTGCAGCGACGCAGCGGCCTTGAGTGCTGTCAGAACACAGGGAAGTGACTGGCTCCAGTGCAGCCCTGGCCACACTGCCTCTCTTTGTCCCCCTAGCTGACCCTGGGGACACAGCAATGGGCTCAGTGACTGAGGCCAGGGCCTGTGAGTTGCAAACACAACTGTCCCTTGCTCTGAGCCTAACGTGCTTGGCTGGGCCTGGGCACTGGTCCTCATGATGCAGGCTTCCCTCTGGCTACCCCACCCCCATTTCCCAGGGGCTCCACAGGTCCTGTCTGTCCCCCAGGAGGCTGGCATCGGACCAGTGACTCAGCCACTGTTGGGTGGTCAGGCCGTGGGCAGTAGCCAAGGAGACCCCCCTGGAACCTCATCCACTTCCGGCCCTGGGTCTCTGAACCACAGCAGTGCCTGGCATACGCAGGGCAGACAGAGGGGCCCAGCATGTGGGTGGACACCCTCTGAGCCTAACATGCTTGGCTGGGCTCAGTTGTGTGCACGGTTTCAGACCTGGCAACTGAGGGTGATGAGGAGGACACAGCATTGTTTCCATGTGACAGAAATTGCCATAAGTACTTGATCATTGAGGGATGACCTAAAACTATGATGGCTACTTAAATGGAAAGTTGTGCTGGCCCATGCCTGTGCCCGGCACCCGGCGGCTGAGGGAGGGTCACTGCCATGAGTTTAATGCCAGCTAGAACTGCAGAGTGAGACCCTGTCTCTAAAATAAAATAAAATAAATGTATTTCAGGAGAGATCCACTGTCATGGGTGCTTCAGAACCCTCCTTGCTTCCAACTCGCTGTGCCAACATGCCAGGACACATGTGTTGCTGCAGGGGTTGAGTCATAAGGGTCCTCACGGGGCTGGTGCATGGCACAGCAAAGCCATTGAGGCTGGAGTCCATGTAAGAGAAGAGGAAATAGGGCTGTAGGACACCCAAGCCAAGGCAGAGGTGGCTCCCACAGCGCAGGGCCCAGGACACTGCATGGGGGGCGAGTCCCAGCAGCACCCAGTGGAGACTTGGAAGTCATGGCACTGCCACCTGGCCACAGCCAGAGGGCAGCAGAGCCTTTGGTGCCTCCCTTCGAGTCCTCCTCCCCCCACAGTGGCCCCTGCAGCCTATGCGACACACCTGGCCCGGGCTGCAGGCAGTACCAGCGCTCTGTGGGACCTTCCAGGAGCCCAGGCTGCTGGCTTAGCTCTCCTCTTACAGGTGAATGGTGCAGACCTGCGGAGCTGTAGCCATGAGGAGGCCATTGTGGCACTGCGGCAGACCCCGCCCACGGTGCGGCTGGTGGTGTTCCGGGACGAGGCCCACTGCCGGGACGAGGACAGCCTGGAGGTCTTCCTGGTGGACCTGCACAAGAAGGCCGGCCGTGGGCTGGGCCTGAGCATCGTGGGGAAGCGGTAAGAACAGTACCAGCCCCGAGGGCTCACTCTCGGTAGTCTGCATCCACCCTCGGTCCTATGGAGTGGCCGGGTTGCTGGGTCCTGGCTCAGGCCTGCGCGCCCTGGTGAGGGACTGGACAGGACAGTCAGATGCGTGCGTGATGCTGGGAGAGCCCTTCTGTCTACACCATGTAAAACTACGCACACAGCTGAGGGGAAAAAATGGCCTCATCAGGGTGGAGTTGAGGAACACTGTCCCAGAAATAACAGCTCAAAAAGAACTCCAGGGCCAGCCGGGAATATACCGCAGGGGCACTAGCACCTGCCTGGCAAAGGCAAGGTCCTGAGTTCGATTCATGGTCATGCTTGAGACCACTCTGGTGAGTGAAGCACGTCAGACTCGTCAGCCTAGATGGCCCCAGTTCCTCTTCCATGAGGCGCATGGTTCCACGAGGGGACCAAGTCCAGGAATTGGAAATTGTCATAAAGCTATGCTGACAGATGTTTGATGGTCACCGTCTGCAACAGCCGAAGTACAGAAATACCCTAGCCCACATCTTAGGCCACTGCTAAGCGAAATGCACAGAGTAGCATTCAGCCGTGAAAAGGGGGCGCTGCAGCTGCAGCCAGACGTCAGCTGGAGATGGGCATCGCTCAGACTGGCACGCTTAGTATGAAAACGAGACAAAGCAAAACTAAGAGGTCAGGGTCCAGGGAGCTGGCTCAGTGGAGTAAGCGCTTCCCTGGCAAGCGCAAGGGCCTGATTCCAATCCCCGGTTCCACTGAAAAACCTAAAAGATCACTTGCTGAGCTGTTGGGTGAAAGCAGCAGGACTGTGGGGACCAAAACTGAAGAGGAGGTGGAGGTGGCCCCGCCACAGCACCCTGAGTCATGGTACACTTGCTCGAGTCCTTTGTGTGCACTGGGGCTCAGATGATGCAGGGACCCATGGGGAGCAGACCAGGAGCTGGAGCCTGCACAGGCACTGCTTTCTAACCTCTCTGATTTGAGACAAGTTGTTCCATGCCATAGTGTAATTAAACCCTAAAAATGGGGCTGGAGAGATAGCTCAGTAGAATAAGTGCTTGCCCGGCAAGTACAAGGGACTGAGTTCAATCCCTGTTTCCAAAATAAATAAATAAATAAATAAATAAACCCTAAAAATGAAGACGGTGGAAAAAGCATGAGACTAGACTTAGATTTGATGCAGGCACCCACCTTGACCTTCCCGAGGGAAAGAGCCTTATGTAACTGGTCCTGCAGGAACGGGAGCGGTGTGTTCATCTCCGACGTCGTGAGGGGCGGAGCCGCAGAGCTGGACGGGAGGCTGACCCAGGGTGACCAGATCCTGGCCGTGAATGGGGAGGACGTGCGGGGAGCCTCCCAGGAGACGGTGGCTGCCATCCTCAAGGTGAGTCCCTGCACCACACTGCCCCGCAGAGCTGCCGGGGTCTAGCCCGAGGAGTCACCAGCAGAGCGGGTTCAGCCTCACTCCAGGCTGTGTGAATTCATCAAACCTAGATTTTCACATAAAGAAACCTTCATGCCTATTCGGCCAACTCCTCCTGTGCTCCAGGGGAGGCTGAAAAGCCTCACCCTCTTGGAGCTGCGCTCTCAGGATTTCCCTGCCAGTGCCAAGCCCAGGTCCCTTCTCTCTGCCGCAAAGCCCCTTCCGCTCAGGGACAGCCAGGGCGCGGCTCTGGGTTTCACAGCGCAAAGATACATGGGCTTTGTTCAACTTCTTAGTGAGGTCACCATCAGGACCCAGGGAGGCCGCGTGATCGTAGGTCTCTGGGTTCAGTGTTTCTGTCCCTCACTCACATTCCTTCATGACCACGCTCATCGGAGAAGAAAGGGAAGGAAAGAGCGGGGCCTGAAGCCCAGCCTAACTTACAGTGGCACATCCCTTGCCCTCGGGAGGAGGCTGCTGGGTGGTCCCCGTGCTCCCTTCCTGCATGGGACTGCAGAGGCTGGAGGCGGCCGTGGGGGCAGGGGCGGAAGCGAGCGCTGCCCCCGTCCCCCCATCAACACTTTTTCTTGTCTCCTTGTCTCTCCAGTGTGCACAGGGCCTTGTGCGTCTGGAGATCGGAAGGCTCCGAGCCTGTGCCTGGACCTCCTCGAGGAAGACGTCGAAGCCCAGCCAGGTTGCCACAGCGCCCCAGGAGGGGTCAGGGCAGTCGGGAGAAGTGCAGAGCCCCACGATGGCTCCGCCTCGCCACCTGTGCCATCGTAGACCACGGCTGTCCTCGTGCACACAGCAGCAGTCTGTGTGCCTGCTAAATGTGGCATGGTTATTTGCACAAGTGGCCAGCTGGGCAGTTGGGAGCCGCGTCTCCCATGGGAAGAGTCTCAGTGGGGACACTTTGTGGGTGCACAGACATTTCACCTTATCTGAAGGCTGGTGCACTCTTAAAATATCGCACCAGAGTCTCCCAACCCTGGCAGATGTCATCGAAATGACTTGGGCTTCGGCCCAGGACAACTGGGCACAAAAGGCAACTGTAAGAGCTCGTGAGCCCTTGTCTCTGAACAGGTGTGCCCAGGCCTCTGTTGTGAGGTTAGAAATGTGGCTTCCGGACCGTGCTGCTCCAGGGGGTGGCCTCCCTGCTGTGTGTGCCGGCGAGGAGAGGTCTTGTGGTCCAGGCCAGAGAGCAGCAGCCAGGCCCCGTCAGCACCCCATGAACCGAGGGGTGCTTTTTCTGCTTCTGGGGTCTGTAGTGAGCGGTGAAGGCACCTGCCAAGGCACAGTGCCACCGGGGAACCGAGGAGGAGGAGCGGCCTGCAGGGGTCCCAGGCAGGCATGTTTCCCGGTGGCACCTGGCCCAGAGCTTCCCTGAGCCACAGTGTGCCCGGGGAAGCAGTCCTGGAGAGGAGCCTGCTCTTTAGGCCACCACAAGGGCCTCTGAGGAGGTGAGAGCCCCCTGGAGGCAGAAGGTGGGGGCCAGGTGCAGGCCAGGAGGGTCCATGGTTTCCAGGGAACCCTTGAGCACAGCTGAGGAGACAGGAGTGCCAGGCTCTGCTTCCTCGGCGCCCTCCTGGGTGACACTCACACCAGGCGGACTCAGAGCTCCAGCTGCAGGAGGTGCATGGGAACAGCAGAACTCCGCGGCCAGCACTGCCAGGCCCATGAGTGGGGTGGGGCAGGCCAGGACCACCTTCTCCCTCCTGCATGGAGCGTTTCTTTCTGGTGGTAGAAGTTTGGCCCTGTTTTATTTATTATTTTTTGTGATGCAAAATCAAACTCAGGACCTTGCTCTCATTAGGCAGGCACTTGTGCCGCTGAGCTGTATCCCCACCCCAACCCTGTTTTCAAGAAGTAAATATACCTTACCATCAGCCTGTCCTTAAACTCTGGCTGAAACCCAAGAGTGATTACCCTGAAGGCTGAGGGGAGAAGGCCTGCCCAGCTCCAGAAGGCCGCCCGTTAGGAGGTGAAGACTGAGGAAAGGAGAGCTCTGTCCCCTTGCCTGCCATATCCAGACAAGGGGACGTGTCAGGGGCCAGGGGCATGGATCCCCTCCTGGTCCAGGTGAGACTGCAGCTCCCTGACTGGACTCACAGAGTGATGCCCCGAGGTCGGCCTTGGGCTACCTGACCTCCGTTAGGCATTTTGCCTGCTGACTGAGCTGAGCGACCTGGGAGAAGACCCAAGAAACTGCCCCTGCCTGGGCAAGAAGTAGGTTTTCCAGGCAACAATTCCAACACACTGTGCATCCTCCTGTCTGAGTAGTTCTTGCAACACCATCTTAAAATCATATCCTCTCAGGAAAAATGTTTATATCCATCCTGAAGTGTTCTGATCTCTGTAATTCTCACCTAAAAGAATTTTGAAAGAACAGATTAATTAACCAAGACAGTTGATATATGATCAAGAAAATACAGCTGTGTAATTGTGGACTGTAGACAGCATGGCTGAGTCCTTAGAGTTCTTTCAACTTTACGGTGTGTTTGAAATCTCCCCAGCCGGGACTGTAACGCCTTGGCAGGACCCTTGCTTAGCCTGAGCAGTGCCCTGAGCTCGATCCCTAGCACCACAGAAAAGCCAAGATTCATGCTCTTTTTAAGGACTATTAAAATATTAAACAACTTGCAACGTAGAGTTGAAAATGGATTAAGTGAAAACAAATCAAGTGACAATACTGATCTTAGACTTTGGTTCAAATTTAAAGGCATGCAAAACTTTGGTAATTTGGCAGAAAAAATATTATCAGTGACCCTGTCTGCATTAGAGAGAATCTTGCCTGCGTACAGATGGCCTGTGGTGGCTCACGCAGATAAATGCGTGTCAGAGCTCAGATATTTGCTTAGATGGATGAGCGGTCAGGTACTAGAGGTGTAGCGCCTGGGACTGCATTATTGCCGGTGCCGGGGAAGTGTTTGATAGCAGAAAGCAATCCAGCCCTAAGAATGCGCCTTTCCCCTTGATGTTCTGTGTTCTCCTGCAGTTGAGGCTGCAGGTGCTGCCCACCGGGTTTCTCATGCTTATCTCAACAGATGTGCTGGCAGTGCTCTGCCAGCCCTGCCTGCAGGTGCACTGAGCTGGCCACCGAGTCTGGGCGTGGTGGCACATGCCTGTGTAATCCCAGCGCTGGGCAGGCTGAAAACAGGAGGATCACTACAAGTCTGAGCTGTGTAGTGAGACCCTGCACCAAACATAAATCAGCAGATGTACAGAGCAGAGTGCCGATGGTGGCCACAGGCGACCACATGCTTTACTGCCATTGCCAGCACCATGGGGCCAGCTTGGAGGGACACACAATCTCTTGGGCGTCCTTGTCCCTCTTGAGGGTGGGGCCCACTGGGTTCGGTGGGCAGAAGAGCCTGGCCACCTGGGATCCTGGCACTGCAGTGACAGCATGGTTCTGGGGCCCAGATAGCCTGCACATAATGACTGCTGGCTCTGCCCTCCAGGGGGACCTACGTGGCACACACGGCAGCTGCCCACCCGCCTTGGCCCCAGTCCTTGCAGGCCTACAGAGCCTCGTCGGAGCCCGAAGAGCTGCAGGTCCTTCACAGAGGAGCCCAGGTAGCAGCCCTGCCCCACGCTATTGCCCAGTTTGAAAATATTCCTGTTGTTAAAACACATGCTGTTCTTTCAACTGGACAGCTCTAAGTCTTTGAGAGTGGCCAGCCAGCCAAGGCTGCCTTCTGAAAGGACTGCCTGAAAAGAGTGGGCCCCTGTCACAAGAGCCCCCAGTGACCACAGCTTGGGCAGGAGGAGCTCAGGACAGCCCATGTTTAGATGGGACAGAGCAGGTCCCTGGGGAGGGGGTTAGATGTCATTGTCCAGAGAGGCCAGAACAGATCTGTCAGCCTCTCACTGGGTGAAGGGTAGCTTTATTAGTGCAGAGACCACAACAGGAAACACTGACGACTGCCCCTCTGAGCCCCAGGTCACAGCCCACATTGTGACAGCCCTACCCCACCTGAGGATGAGACAGCTGCAGGCAGGCTGGTGCCCAAGCCACAGAGGCTCACATCTGCTGCTGTGTTCGCAGGCACAGACACGGAGCCCAGGACGGTGGAGATCGTCAGAGTAAGTCTGCTTTCACGGTCTCTGCTGTGTGTGCGTCTGCTTGCACAGCGTTCATGTTTTCCCTCCGTGGACTATTATTCAGATTGTTAGGACACACTTATAGAATGCAGACTTGGCATATTATAGCAAAAGTTAGAAAGCCAATCACAGCGCGTGACAGGCCGTGGCCGGACCCGCAGGGCCCCTGGCCGCAGGCCCACGCGCGCCCTCTGAGCACTGTGGGTCGAACTGCCCGAGTGGGGCTCCAGCCCTCAGTGCGCAGCGACCGCGGAGCTCGAGGCCAGGCGCGTCCAGAGCGCCTTCGGCTCAGCCCGCGCTTCTCAGACCCCCTCCCTCCGGGAACGGCCTGAGCAAACCTGCCTGGCAACAGATGGCGTAACGCTGTCCTCCTCGGAGCCAATCGTGTAGGGACCTGCGATCAGCTTTCTGCCTCGTGCCCGCGAGCTGTATTTACGCTGAACTCACACCTGACAACGGCTGGTGATTTGCACCCCTGGGTCCCCAGCCCGCTAGCACAATAGAAGTTGCCTTCTAACTCCTCAGTGCCAAGTGTCTTCCATTTGCTCAGTTTTTCTACTATAAAATCACTGGAGAAAACAGGCCTTAGAAATGGGCCGAGGGAAACGCAGCAAAGCCCAGAGACAACCACTGTGAATTACTTAGCAAATCACATCCACTCCCTTGATCAGTGCTGCCCTCCACCACTGCGAAAGCACAGCTGCTCTTGTTGGCCACACGTAGCCTGTGCTGGCCTTTCGTGTCCACGGCGCCCTCCACCACAGGGGCCGCTCAGGTGCCCTGTGCAGGGCGTGAATGGACCAGCGGCACACAGGGACTCCACAGCCTGAGCTGAGCACTGGGTGTCCGCCCACCCGGCTCCTGAGTGCCAGCGGGGCCCCACAGCTTTCAGGCAGCCGCAGGCTGTGCCTGGGGACCCTCTGTTGACACAGCTTCCTCCTTCCTTCTCAGGAGCTCAATGACGCACTGGGGATCAGCATCGCGGGTGGCAAAGGCAGCCCTCTGGGGGACGTCCCGGTCTTCATCGCCATGATCCAGGCCAGCGGGGTGGCAGCACGGACACAGAGGCTCAGAGTAAGAAGGCCAGGAATCGTGGCGGCGCCGGGGGCAGCAGGGGCCTACGGCCACACTGGGCGCTCTGAGCCTGAGGCTCTTGGGGCTCGGCACAGAAACACTCCTGTCTGTCGCGAGCCTCCAGCCCTTGGTGAAACCAACCTGCCACGGCCCCCCTTGGCACCTGCCCCGCCCACGTTGTCTTTTCACCAGGGTCGGCCCTAGAGTCATCCCCTAACCAAAAAAAACAAGTTATGGTCTTTCTGCTTCACCCCTCATCTTGCTTGAAGTAGAAACATAAAGCAGAAGCTGCTCAGCACCTTCCTCAAGCTCCAGGGAGTGGCAGTGCTCACGTCCTGCACCAAAGCCACTGCTGCACTCCTGGCAGTCAGACCTGAGCCTGCTTGCTTCTCTGGCGGCTCTGTGTGAGGGAGAAGCCAGAGAACCCTTGTCTTGCACCTCACATGATGTGAGAACATGACTGCGTTGGGAACAAGGCTGAGCACTTGTCCTTGTAATAGTGACTTTCTCCGCTCTCATGCCCCAGGTAGGAGACCGGATCGTCAGCATCAACGGACAGCCCCTGGACGGGCGGTCACACGCAGATGCAGTGGCGATGCTGAAGAACGCCTTTGGCCGCATCGTCCTGCAGGTACACTCCCTGCTGCCCTGTGGGCACTGGGTGGCAGCGCAAGCAACGCGGCTGGCAGAGGCATGGCCCCCGCAGGCCTGTGGGTGGGAGGAGGGAAGAGGCTGACAGCTTGAAATTATTTTGACACAGAAATTCTTTCCCAGTGTACGGCAAATCTGTTTGCGAGGAGAGGCAGGCGGGCCCTGAGCACTGCCTCTTCTGGTCCCCAGAGGCAGGGAATGCGTGTCGCCACACGGGCAGCCTGAGACGCTGCTAGCACTGCTGTGCACACACAGAGCTGGTCCCCTGCTAACAGTGGGAGCCTGGATGGAAAACCATTCCCAGAGCGCCCACCTCAGGGCCCAGCTCCAGCGTCTCAGGGGCCTGGGTCCAAGGCACCCCGCAGACACACAAAGGGAAACAGCTTCCCACGTGTGTGCGGGGTGCCAGACACCACTGGGGCCCTGACTATAACTACTAGTGAGTGAATGCGCAGGTCCCCAGCCCCGTCTCTGTGAGACATGAATCCGAATTCACATGGATAGGCCTGGGCCTCGCTGCGTGGACAGTGGCTCCCTGTCCCCCCAGGCCCTGGGGCTGCTAGAACCCACTCATCCTCCAAGGCTGCTGAGCCCAGAGTGTCATCAGTTGGCTCTCCTCAAGCCACCAGGCTCCACAGGGCAGGCAGAGGAACTGGGCAGCTCGCCCTCTGGGAACTTGGGCACCTTGCTCTGTCTCTACACAAATGTCACCAGTGCACACTGCCTTCTTCACAGAGAGGCAGGAAGACATGGGCCAGGCTGCCCTGGTGGGGTGTGCACAGCAGGGCCTGGGCCAGTCAGCACCCCGCGGGCACAGTGATCGAGTGCAGTATTGATGCAATTTGAAAGGCACCTTGCCTGGGCTCAGTGCATACCTCTGCAATCCCAGCACTTGGGAAGCTGAGGCAGGAGAATTGCCAGGAGTTAGTGGCCAGCCTGGATTACATAGTGAGACCTTGTCTCAAAAAGTAAAAAAACTTGGTGATACAGCTCGGTGACATAAGCACCTGCCTGGTAAGCCCAAGGTCCTGGGTTCAATCCCCAGTCACAAAAAAAAAAAAGGTAAAAAAAAAAAAATCCCCTAAGTAGAGATTCATTCATGCTTTCTGCTATAGTTTGGGGATTTTGCAAGGGAAAACAACACAATACAGGACATTTAATTATAAGATCATTTTATAATAGTCACCCAAAGAGCCATATACAGAAAGAGTGCAGGAAATCTGTGCACACACTGAAGACGAAAGACTCCAGCTGAGGGCCTGGGTCCCACCGCAATGTCCTGCACGAGTCCAGCTGGAGACCTAGAGCCCACAACAATGCCTCATGCAGGCCCATTTCATGGACCTGTACTAGGAAGGCCCAAGGTCAGTGATGGAAGCAAGTCTGTGCCAGTGAGATAAAGGAACTGCGCCAGCAGGCTGAGGGAGCTGCACTGGAACCAGGAAGCAACACTGAAAGTAAGGAACAGAGCTCCCCTGAAAGATACCACAGCCGTCCTCAGTGACAGTGAGGTTCCGAGCTCCTCCAGTGAGAACAGCCAAGCTCCAGGAGGAAAGCCAATGTGACAGCCTCCTCAGAAGGCTGAGCAGTGCGCCCTCTTCCCTTCCAGAGTCCCCAAAGTGAACCATAGCCATCCTCAGTGACAGTGAGGTCCTGAGCTCCTTCAACCAAGAGAACAGCCACGTTCATTAGAAAAACCAGCAGAGCACACAGAGGAGATGCCTAAGGCCCTAATCAAGGACCAGGATGAATGATACATTCTAAACCTCAAAGCCACCACACACTGCCTACAAAAGAACAAGAGGCTCCAAAACACCACCTGGCCTCTTCATTAGTGTCTTCCTGAGAAAACCACTGCAGGGCATGCTGCAGTGAGAGTGGAGAGCAGAGAGGCCAGAGCTCGCAAACCCACAGGCAGGGAGCCTGTCAACCCTGGAATGAAAGGAAAGGGACTAGGGGAACAGGCCTTTGTATTGAAGAGGAAAGAAGAGAGACGGCTTGTCATGGAGCTGCGCTAGGAAGCTCGAGGTCCACTGGAGCATACACATAGGGCTTACCATGATAGATATGGACAAAGTAAAGTGCATGCTAAGTGTAACCCTTGAGAACAATACATTTATGTAGAAAAGCAAGCATAATTGTGTGGTTGCTGGCCCACATAACATTACAAGGCACACATAGCCTTAAGGACTCCTAGGACGGGGCAGGCTGCACAACAGATGAGAGACACGTGCAGGTGTGAACAGGAAGGGATAGAGCCTCAGAAAGGCCGCACTGGGAAGTGTGGGGTCCACAGTGCCAGTGACATGAGGGTTACCCAGGAGGGAGCCACGGCAGAGCGAAGGCTGTGCTGCTGGCCTTGGGGTCAGGCCTGGCACTGGCCTGGCTGGGTGCACAGAGTCTCGGGCCACCAGGGACGTTTCCATTTCTTCCCAGAATGCTTAGGCCTGTGGCCAGACTCCAGATGACTGGGAGAACAAAAGAACAGGCACATGGGCAGCTGGAGTAGTCAGGACACCCCAGTCCTCCTCAGGCAGCTAGCAGAGACCTGCGGGAGTTGCAGGGGTCTGGACTGGGCGATCAAGACCTGCTGAGGACCCCAAGTCGCAAAAATGCCCTGGCCTCTCACTTTGCACCCTTAGTGATCAGCGTAGCCGAACGAGAAGCCCAGCAGGGACCTGACCTGAGGTCTCAAGGGACACAGGTGCCAGATGAGGCCATGAAGCCAAGTTGGTGGCTTTTCTTTTGTAATTCTTCCTCTCTGGCGGCCAATGGGGCCCCGAGTCTGCAGCCCCAGGGGGCCTGGGTACCGAGCTGGAGCTGTGTGCAGCTGCTCCCACCAGGTGGCGCCGGCCCGCTTCCCAGAGAGACCCGCGAGGCCCACACCTCGGGTCGCGAGCCGGCCCAGTCCTGTGTGTTTTGGAAAATGTCGCGGCAGGCCAGGTCGGTCGGGTTGCGAGCGCTACCGTGGGTGGACAGAGACCGGGCCGGGTACGTGGTGGCAGCTGCGTGGGGCGGGAGGGGGGCTGTTGAGTGTGGCTGAGCTATGTCCGGTGCTGCCCCAGGGGACAACAGAGTCCCAGCGGGGGATGGGGAGACAGAGCTGGGCCGTGCTGCTGAGTTTCTCTGCAGTGCGGCCTCTGGGGTGGCCCCCAGTGCAGCGGGGGACCCGGCCGAGCAGGAACTCCTTGCATGTGCTGTCCCAAGCCCAGGAGGGGCCACAAGCTGAGCCTTGGGAAACAACAGGGGCGGCACTGGTTGTGGTGGGCCCTCCAGAGGGTGCGGGACAGCAGGGTGAGCACCTGGCACACAGGGTCCCTTGCCAGGCCTTGGGGGCACGGGGGCAGAGACAAGAGCAGAATGCAGTGACCCCGGGTATCTGTGAGGTATGGAGAGGGGAGGAGCCAGAGACTGCATTGCATGCGGGGGACACCCCGCGAGGAGCCAGGTCGGGATGTGAGTTCAGAGTCTTCCACCTCCACAAGCTTTCAGCCCCAGAGATGACAGAGGAATGGAGCAGCTAAGAAGGTGGGAAGGAGCCGGGCGTGGTGGCGCATGCCTGTAATCCCAGCACTCGGGAGGCTGCGGCAGGAGGATTGTTGTGAGTTCGAGACCAGCCTGAGCTACAAAGTGAGCTTAAGGCCAGTCTGAACTGCATAGTGAGACCCTGTCTCAAAAAGACAAAAAAAAAAGGTGGGAAGGGCAGAGCGAACCCTGGGTCCAGAAGCCTGGGGCGGCCTGCACCGAGAGGGGTGCATGGAGCATCGCTGGACACACACAGGGAAGGCCGAGGTTCTCGAGTCCTCAGCAGTGTGCACACCAGGTGAGGACTGGGCCCTGGGCAGCACCCGCTCCTCTCACGGATGCCCACTTCTGCCCCCAGGTTGTGGCCGACACCAACATCGGCGCCATAGCAACCCAGCTGGAGAGCATGTCCACAGGCCCTCACGCCAGCTCGCCCGGCCCTGACCAACCCTCGGAGGACACAGAGTGAGTCCCCGCTTTCCAGGTCCACTGGTGTCCCTGTGAGACACCGGGTTTCCCTGCCCCTGCATCCCCAGGCCGGCTGCAGCTCTCAGCGCCTGTGTCTTCTCCCTGTGGGGCCACGCATGTGTGGAGCGCATGTGTGACCCTGCTGTCATCTCCTGAGCTGTGCCCTCCTGAACTTGGCCTTCATCACCACCCGCTGGCTGCCTGCACTGTCCAGCCCCTCAGTGCAGAGGCTGAGCCCAGGGCGCACATTTGGACCCCAGCCTCTGGGAGGCTGAAACAAAAAGATTGTAACTCCAAGCCAACCTGGGCAACCTAACAACTCAGCAGACCTTGTCTCAAAAACTGCACATGGGCTAGGATGCAGCTCAACCTGCAGGCCCTAGGCTCAATTCCATGCCACAAGCCAACCTCAGCTACTCAGGAAATAGGCCCACAGGTGTAACCTCAGCTACTCAGGAGATAGAGACAGGAGGATCAGGAGTACAAGGCCCTGTCGCAACTTGCTGAGACCAAATAAAGTATTGGAAGTGAAGCTCAGATAAACCAGCTGCCTAGGGCCAAGGAGATAGCTCAGTAGAATAAGTGCTTGCCTGGCAAGCGCAAGGTCCTAAGCTCAATCCCTGGTACCGCAAAAAAAAAGAAAAAAGAATCAGCTGCCTAACATGTGTGAGGCGTTGGGGCCAAGCCCCACTCTTAGGAGGCTGAGGCAGGAGGATCTCAAATTCGAGGCCAGCCTGAACTAGATACTCTGTCAGAACAAGGAATGAGTTTATGGGCCAGGGAGATAGTTAAGTAGAATAAGCACTTGCCTGGCAAGCACAGGGTCCTAAATTCAATCCTCAGGACCACAAAAAAAAAAAAAAGGACTGAGTTTAAAGAGGGGTGCTTTGCCAATCTCAGCATCGTGACTTTTTTTTAACAGAAAGCAGGGAGTTTCATGCCCAAAAAAGTCCAGAACCATCTAAATCTCAGGCATTGGCCTGAAGCTGACCCAAACTAATCCACAGGTTTTTCTTTCAGGATACCTCCAGCTAAGATGATAACATTGGAGAGAGGTTCGGAAGGCTTGGGATTCAGTATTGTGGGGGGCTATGGAAGTCCCCACGGAGACCTGCCAGTCTACGTCAAGACAGTGTCTGCAAAGGTATTTCACCCCTTCTGCTACCTTTTTTTGGGGGGGCGGGGGGGACGGAACTGGTGCTTGTGCTTGCCAGGGAAGCACTTACTTTACTGAGCCATCTCCCCGGCCTCCATCCTTTTGCTACTTCTATTAGCAACAAAAGTGGTTGAGATTTTTAAATTCTTGTGTCTGCTGCATGCATGGGTGCATGTGTCATGCGTGTCAGCGCCTGCATGTGTGCATGTGAGCATGTGGCAGTGTACGTGTGAGCACACTTGTGTACACACGAGCTTTTTCCTCCGAGCCTCATAGAAGGCCCCCACACTGACCAGGGCAAAGAGACCCTTAACATAGTGGCCCACACCGGGCATGCACAGGCACGGTTGTAGGATCCAGACCGGTTTATCTACTTAAAAGACGTGTCTCAAGAAAATTTAAAAAGAGCCGAGGATACAGCTCAGGGTGAAGGTCCCAGATTTAATACCCGGTACTGCAAAAAAGTAAAGCAAAAATTAAATAAAACTAAAACCTGTTTTGCCCAGTAAATTTGGTTTGAGTTACTAGATAACCTGTTTCCTCACCTCAGATATCCACTGATGCATGACTTCCTTCAGGGCTTTAAATGAAGCTGTTCTATTCTTTTCTTTCTTTTTTTATTGTTTTTTTATTTTTTGCGGTACCAGGGATTGAACTAAGACCCTGTGCTTGCCAAGCAAGTGCTTATTCTACTGAGCTATCTCCCTGGCCCAAGTGAAGCTATTTAAATGCAAGTCTTTGACCAGGAAATAGTTCAGCAGCAGCCCAGCACCTGTCGGGCAAGCACCAAGGTCCTAAATTCAATCCCCGGTACCAAAATGTATATAAATATATGTTTATTTATTTATTTAACTGTAAGTCATCACTGTACCCGGCACAGGCTTGGTTTGGGGTGTCTTTATGGCATGATTCACACCAACGCTTGGGAACCTAGTGGCTGTCCAGCCCTCACCCAGAGTGCCAGTACCCCACAACTGGAGCCCCAGACCCTGAGCCCCTGCACTCTGCACCCCACCCTCCAGGGCCCGGGGTCTGGGCCAGCAGTGTCCACAGCTGCACCTCTAGCAGAGTCACACAGTATCCCAAGCCCACAGGACCTCACCTATGGACTCCTGATCTACAGGGACTTTGCAGCTGCGAGTGGGGGGAGTGCCCGTGTCCACAGGCCCCAAGAGCCCACTGCCTTTGGAAGCTGGCGCTCTGAGCCAGGCTGCCCTATGTGGGGGCAGCAGTCACTACGACTCCATCTGCGTCACCTCCCTATCCTTCTCTCGAGTCCAAGCTGTGTGGAGCTGCCCACACAGGACGGGGGCAGCTGCTCATGAGCCTGAGGACGGTCAGACCTGCCCCAGAGCTCCAGGCTGGTCGTCCTCAGCCTGCGTGCAGACGCGCTGTCTCGCCACAGCTTGGCCCTGTGTTCTTGCTCCTAGGGAGCCGCTGCAGACGATGGTCGCTTGAAACGTGGCGATCAGATTCTGGCTGTCAATGGCGAGAGCTTGGAAGGAGTTACCCATGAGCAAGCCGTGGCCATCCTACAGCACCAGCGGGGCACCGTCACCTTGGCTGTGCTGTCACGGGACACAGGCTGCTGTTAGAGCCCTGCAGGAAGAGGGGTTGGCAACACCACACTGACCACCGCACAGAGCCAAGGCCTTGGCTGGAGGCGAGTGGCCTCTGTCCCCTCCGGTGGTGCTGACTTTCAACCCTGGGCAGAGCTTGTCCTTTTTCTTTTTCTTGGTGGAACCGGGAATTGAACTCAGGCCCTTGTGCCTGCCAGGGAAGTGCTTATTCCACTGAGCCATCTCTCCGGCCCCAGAGCTTGTCTTTTTGCACCGAGTGCAGGCTCTGCAACGGAGGAGCCCGGGACTCCCACGACTGAACAGAGCAGGTGGCTGCCTGTCCTTGGACCAGTGCTGCCCTGCACCTCGAAGCCCTGGAGATGCATCAGGGCTGACAGCACATGTTCCCTGTGCTCTAGTGACACTCTGCGGCCCTCTCAGTGGCCCCCGAGCAGGGCCCTGCCCACACTGCCTCAGTCAGAGAGGCCAGGGGACAAGCTTGCTCATCCTCCGGGTCACCTCCATGACGGGCCCCAGCGGCAAGGGCCTGGTAGGAGAGCCGGGCACTGGTGCACCAAGGCTGCATCTCATCCCCGGGAACCTCCCTGGGGGATGCCGCGCACCAAGAAGGCAGAGGGTCACAACTGCGGTGTGACCCAGACCTGGCTGCCCAGACTCCAAATGTCCCCTGGGGTTGGCTGAGCTGTCATTGCAGACGCATCACTCCACTGCGGCGTCCTGTTCTCGAGAACACTGTAGCCAAGTGAGCCGGGGCAGAGGCTGCTGTCCAGGTCTGCGGAGCCAGAGAGCTGGGGCGGCTTCTGCTGCGGCTGAGGGCTGACGAGGGCCGCGCTCCTCCTCCTGGGAGCTCAGAGCCTTGGGTGGGGCCGCACCCGGGGTGCAAGCAGGTGCGCCTTAGATGTGTGTGCAGCGTGTGCAGACACACACTGAAACGCAGAGCTTCTTAATCCTGATGCAACGGCCATTAAACACATTTTGCAAGAAAGCATCATTGCCTGCTCCTTGCACCCTGCCGCGGGTACTGGCCTCTCCCTGCTGGGGTGGCAGTACTTCCTGCTCAGGGATCTGTAATTTATTTATTTGTATTTGAACTGAAGAGTGAAAAATAGAAGCAGAAACAGAAAAAAATGACATAAACAGGGTAACATACAACAATACATATGTTACAGATTTTCAAAATATGGATGACTAATTATATATATATATAATATATATTATATATAAATATAAAGTAAATATATAAATATAAATATGTATATATTAAATATATTCATATATGTAATATATAATTTTTTAAATAAAACAATCCAACACAGATCAGCAGTCCACAGTAGAAGCAGGTTATCCACAGAAGTTGTTGACTTGAGCCATTCACAGCTCAGTATGACTTTACTTTATATACCTCCATTTTTATACTTTTCTGCTGGATGGTTAAGACCAACTTAAAGCAAGACCTTTATAATAAGAAATGTAACTTTTGTATCAGATAAGGTCAGTCAGGGTTTATCCTGTAACCCTGTACCTCACTTTGTGGATCCCTTGTCAGTGTCAGCCTTGTGGATGAATCACGGCCATTGCCTGACCAATTTGCTCTCTGTGGAAGCCTGAGAGAAAGTTTTCTCTCCACGTGACTCTCCTTAGGCACACTGTACATCATCAATCCATTCCTTTGTGGCCCCATAATCTCCTTGTTCAGAAAATCTGGGGCACAACTGAGTTACATGATGTTACAGTACAGGTTCTCCTATGTGCTGAGTCTTCACTGACCTTGAAAGGCTAGGGCCAAAATGTTGGCTGACCTTGCAGCCTTTCTTTTTCTCCAATTTTTGATCTGCAAACTTAGGTTGTTAATCCTCTAGAAGAGAAGCTTATTATTACCCTGCAACATATGCAGTTCGGTTTACCCACACTATTTGTCTAAATATCAGACATCATAGGCATAACATGGAACATGTATTTTCCATCAAATATTGAGATACTAAACTCTTAAGTCTGTACAGAATATGAAGAAGAAAAAAAATTAATAGGAATGAACACTTACATATATTTACATAGCTATTTAGAAATCCATCCATATACAGCATAGTAGCATTGTAGCAGGACTGTCCTGTGCCATTTTTCATCTTATTTTTCATTTACCACCCTTTAAAAAAGGGCAGCACAGCAATAGCTGGTCGGTCGTGACAAGAAGTACATATTTAGAAGACCAGAATGGCAGGCATTTGGAGCGTGACCCTTCTATGACACTTTGTTAAATTCAGTGCAGTTGCTTGGTTCACAGGTATCAGCATATATAGTTAGTCGGGGTGAGAATCCTATTCCTTCTGCTCAGGACCCTTGCCACCCAAAAGCTGCCCAAGTCAGAGCCCAGGGAGTGCTGAGGGCTGTGAGGGGCCCCTGAGAGCACGCAGCTCTCGGCCTTCCTGGCTTTGCCAGGACCACAGCAGCTGTGTCCCCGCGGGGGTGTCACAGCACTCAGTCCTGTGCCTGAGGCCACAGTCCTTCAGGCTTCCAATTGAGGAGAGAACCAGGAATCCAGCCTCCTGGGCGGCCAGGAGCATTCCTCCAGGTCCCACCTGCCCCTCACTGTCACCTGTCCCTAGTCCCAGAGGTGGGCCGCCTGGCCCCTGGGGGGGGCAGCCTTGTACAAGGTACTATGCAGGCAGCTGAGTTAGAAACAGTGTAGGCAGTCAGACCGGGCCAGGCCCTCAGGGAGACAGGATGGAAGGCAAGGTGACTTTGTACCTGGGAAGAGACAGGCTCTCCTCTCGCTCTGTGGGCCAGACCTCAAAACAAAAGAGGAAACAAATGTAGCCACATACTTCTCTAGGGATGGGCTGAGACAGGCATCAGCCAGCTTGGAAGAGCCCAAATGAGTCACTAACCCAGCCCCCAACAGGAAGAGACCCTGTATGGTATGCCCACTAGCTGCGCAGCTAGCTTCCCCATTTGGTACTGGATTTAATTAATTTTACCTGAGCAACGGCGTTTGTAATCTCATTGGTTGACCATAGTTTTGTCCTATCTCATGCCCACCTGGTCGAGTTCCCATGTGCTCCACCTAAGACCCACTTCACTGCATGTTTCTTTTTTTTTTTTTCTTTTTTTTCTTTCTTTTTTTTTTTTTTTTTTTTTTTTTTTTTTTTTTTTTTTTTTTTTTTTTGTCTTTTTGAGACAGGGTCTCACTGTGCAGTTCAGGCTGGCCTTAAGCTCACTTTGTAGCTCAGGCTGGTCTCGAACTCACAACAATCCTCCTGCCTCAGCCTCCCTAGTGCTGGGATTACAGGCTTGCGCCACCACGCCCGGCTCACTGCATGTTTTACTCTATAAAAATCCCTGGAAGCCGGGCGTGGTGGCGCAGGCCTGTAATCCCAGCACTGGGGAGGCTGAGGCAGGAGGATTGTTGTGAGTTCGAGACCA